>JAQFYZ010002516.1:0-16716 GCA_034695085.1 Cylindroiulus punctatus | reverse complement strand
ACAAGGATGAGAAAACTATGCATAAGTTACTCACCTCGTCCCATTTATCCACAGAAATTAAGCATTTACCACTTGAACAATTCGAAAGCCAAAGATTGACACGTACATTAAGGCCTGTGCAAGAAGTAGTTGATGATCTAGCCCACTTAGTATATGGGTTACAGGGATGTGTAATGGTTATAATGGCTTATTGGTTAATCACTAAAGGTATGCAATGTAAAGCATGGATTAGCCGTGAATGTCCCAGAAAGGCAAAATCGCCAGGCCCAGAGAGAAGTTCAAGCCTAAGACAAGTCAGAGGTCGCCCGAGGAGAAACCAAGCAGAGTCATCCCTAGCCGAGTGGGACACCACGTTCATCCCAAGTGACGATGAGCAAACAGTCCCAACAACCCCTTCTGTCCAGTATGCTGTGCCAATGCAACGAGGAGAGAGCAACAGTGATGACAACCGAAAAACTGTCGCCTATGCCAACATCCATCATGAACCCCGATCGGAACTGGACGCAGTCCCCGGGAGGAGCGCTCACCTGAGAATACATCACAGCAAGCAACCAAATGTCAAGCAGAGCAGATTGAGATGGTACATTATGATGAACCTAAACGACAAGATCAGACCCAGAAAACCATTTTTTTAATTTCTATTCAAGGATTACTTATTAACATCCTTATTTCATTATATAATTATAAAACCCAAAATATTGTAACCAAGTCGCATACTCTTTAACATAGTAAAACCCCCATTTCCCAAAAGTTTTAGTTTTAAGTTCATGACAAGGATAGAGTACTAACACATGACTTTTGATAGACCATGCCAAAGCGAATGATGCAACCCAGCGAAGGGGATGAGGCCAGGTCGAGTTCAAGCTAGGCTGGTGGGACACCAGTTCCAAGCCCCACCGAAGCAGAGGGTCACGAACCAGAGCAGTCGTTCCAGATCCCCACCGTGGCGGATGTCCCTATCTCGCAACTGGGAGGGACCCCAGTAATGCGGAGAAGCGGGATCGTCTGTACAGGACCTGCTAGTGACTGATCACGATGATAATTAGAGCCAAGATGAGGAGTCCATTGGAAGCTCCAGCGATGAGAACGAATGAGAGCAGGTGGCGGAGGACAGTGATATCGAAAGTGAATCGGACAGAGTAAGTGAAGAAGGAGCAGTGCTGTACAGAAACGGGATCTTCTGGGACCCTGTGGATTGGAGTAGTGACAGCGATATGGAGTCAGCCAGTATGATGGGAGAGGCCAACCAAATCGATGATGTCGAAATGGACCAAGTAATGGTAGCCGGACCCATCAATGCCCCAGTTGGCGATGATGACTCAGATGCTGAAACAATATTTTTGGCTGACTGGATGACGGCCAATGGAATCGCCCAGAATGTAAACCCTACCTGGGCCACGGCCAATTCAACGCAAGCAATTGTGGTCCCCACGGAACAACCCTCCCGTCAGGCCCCAAGATGTAATCGGAAGAAGTTATACCTTCCACGTATTTAACAATTTCTCTTTGCTAATCGTATTTTATAATCATTTTTTTGCCAATTTAAACAATCATTTCGTGAATTAATGCTGAAGTATTTCAGTCCATATTATCCCTAGTCATTTTCTTATATGTAGTCGATTTTCTTGCTTGAATTAATGCATGTTTTAGCTTTCCTTTATATTATTCGTATTGAGTATTAAGGACACCTCCAAGTCTAAAGCAATATCCTCCATTAAGTGCAGTGATCCGAGAAGAATGGTAGCCTTAGAGCCGATATTCAATGTTAAGAGTCAAATTCATCCCTAATTGGGAAGATCCCATTCAGACCCCCTTTATCTAATAAGATCCACCTGCCATTGACATTTGTCAGTGTCACAGGTCTCTTAGAGAACACACGACTTTGAAATGTGCGTGTTGCAATATCAGAACGATTTATGGTGACTTCATTACAGTTCAAATGAAGAATCGTTCGAACATGCTGAAACGCTCCCACCTTCTCGGATACCACTTCATATCGTCATTCATTCTGCCTTATTGAGAATAACAGAAGCCAGAGTTAGGACTGCCCGCAAGAAATGCAACGATATCGCTTAAAGGCACCACTGAGTTGGAGTAAAACAGGGCTGTTTTAGCCCTAGGTTTTACTCTAAAGGGGAATGTATTGTGATGACCTGAAACCCCCCCCCCCCCGTTGAAAAGAAAGACAGACAGACCCAAAAGAGAGGGTTACAAGACCTTTATTTAAGGCGATACAAAATAAAAGGGGGTTGGGGCATGGCAGGTTCCGGGCTGCAGATGGACCCACAGAAATATTCTGAAAAAAAAAACATAAAAAGGGTTACATTAGTAAAGGCAAGGGACAACCATAAATGTTTTAGCCTACAAACTGGATACTTACCGAAACTCAGCACAAGAGATAGTGCTCCAGGATGTCCTGAAACAGCTTGACCAGGTCAACTGTGGAGACACCTTTGTCTGACTTGGCCCAGGCATGAAACAGGTCCCACCTCAGGAGTTGCAGTCCGGCTGGCCGCTTGGTTGCAAAGGCGGAGAGGTTGAAGAAGGTTATCACCTTGGTGTTGTCCGGGTGATGGACGAAATATCCATACACCCCCGCTGGACCTACCTCGGCATTAAAGATGAAAGGCGTCTCATGTGCAGGAGGAGAGGGCTCGCTGGATGCCATCCTGAGAGATGTGCCTCGAATGGAGAATGGCATCTCCTTTTATACTTTTTGAACTTGCCAGGAAGAATGTCAGGTGACAGAAACCTGCCAATTACAATGGCCCAGGATCTCTGTCAGAGTTCTAAAAACCTGAGGCGAGCATGCGTTACCTGGTAGTTCAATTCCCAAAATTCCCAGGCCCCAGAATGTTCTAGAAGGTTCTGGAGACCTGATACCTGGAATCCAACAAATGTTGGATTCCTTGAAATTAACCAATTTAGGAATCTGTAAACAAAGTTGCCCTGGGAGGGACAGGTGATCATAAGGGGTGAAACTCTGTAAATCCCCTTGCCAAAACTAAGCCCAGGCTCATCCTTCCCTGAAACAGATATCTGTGGAAAGCTCTTGCAGCCGGGAACCTGAAGTAGCCACCAGAGTAGCAGACAAGATAGGGAAATCAGACCCCCGAATACCGTAATAGGGTGTGAGGATTTCCCCTCCAGAGGCCAAAATGGCGGACCAAGAGTTCGCCAGAAGTGCCAAGATGGAGGGCATATCCTCCCCAAAAACATATAAAAAGGAAGAGGTCTGGGGGACAAAAGGCAGACCTCTTCGGGACCTGGGATTGATCACTTCAGCACAGGAGGACAACCGTGGACAACTCTATAGGTGAGCTGGGCATTGGGTATTCCCAATGACCCGTTAGGGGACTTAGATTTAATCCTTACCCGGTGGCTAACTTAGTCCCACCGAAGCATGATACTCCCTTGACCCGGTGGCTAACTGAGACCCACCGACGCATGTTCCTCCCTTTGAAATTGTTTAGGTAGAAGATAGAACTGTCATTCTCCCCCCCTTTCGGTCAGACTTGAAGGTTTCGGACATTGTATGTATTGTGTGTGTGTATTTCGTGTCATGTATGTGCATGTAATATTACTTCATTAAAGAGTAGGTTAACTGAATTGAGAGAAACACCACCTTTCCTTATGCTACACCTGCACCTGAGGGTCAGACCCAAAACGCTGGCATGATGTTTAGACCCTACGCTACCAGATAGAACCTCAGGGCAGTATCATCCCCCGGTTATAACCAAGACCCCCGGGTATTGTGTAGTACTAACAGATTAGGGGTACGGGTTGTAACAATTCTGAGAATGTCAACACCGGGAGGACAATCCCAGGCGGACACTGCATAGGCCAACATCTGACAGAATTAATCTGCAGTGGGGAATTGGATAACGAACACCAGGAGGCCAGTCCAGCTCCAGCAGTACAGCCGGCTCCTGGTAATAAAAGAAGGCCACCGTTGATGGACGGTCGACCTCCCAGAGAAACTGGAATGCGTTCGCAGGCAAGAATGCAACGGTATCCATGGCAAAGTGAAACTACTGGAAGTGCCAGGTCCAGATACACAAACTCTTGCATGATGGAAGTGACGTAAAACCAAGGATATGATGCTGCCCAGGGGCCAACGCAACGAAAGCAATAACAGGAGGTGACAGCCATGTTACCTGGGAATCGCTAGAACCAAACTATTTTCGAAACAAGAGCATGTTACGAACTTAGTGCCCATATATGGGCATGTGAACATGTAAACAACCACTTAAAAACAATGCCATCTAGTGAGCAGAAAGTGAACATGACGCCCAAGGCTTAAACACCTAAGAACTTACAGGGTGAGCCCAAAGACACTGGGCTGGGTGAGCCCATTGCCAGACACAGAAAGGGGAACTCAAGGAGAGCCAGTAGTACGGAGGAGGACCCTTAACACCGAAGGGCCCTCTTTGTCTAAGCAATCAAAGGTAAACCCCCGAGTGTAGGCAAGTGCTCATGTACGGAGGCAACTGAGACAAACAAGACATTGCAACATAAAGGATGATGAGTAATCGTCACGAGAACTAATTGGTGTGGGAACTTCAGAGAAGAAGCAATATGGCCGCCATGACAGTTCACTTCATATAAATACGAAGTGTAAACAAGTCACAGCACGCAGAAGAATACCAGTAACGCAGAAGACTAACGTTATGTCAGAACGAATGTAAAGCAGAAGACGCAGAAAAACTACGGGAGAGACCAGAGCAGAGCTGAGAGTCGACATGTTATCACTGCGAAGCACCAATTTATGGAGGTGGACATTACACTTGAAAGGCAATAGAATTATGGATACCTGATTATTGCCGAACAAAACTACGTACGTGAGGGAGATAACCTGAGTGATCGCGTGAACCGAGAGGGATTTGCCAATATGGTATGTTCGTAACTCGATTACCTTGCTAGGAGAAGGGAACCAGTGTTAGGAAAGTTAGGGACCCCACTGTGTATTGATTATGTACTCCTGCATAAACTTATGTAATCCCTATTTATGAGCTGAAGACCCAATTTGTTGTCTGCCGGAGCATCTTAGGAGTTCGGGAACTTTCCCCTTAAGGTGACCCAAAACACCCCGCAGGGACCGCTACGAGAGGACTACCAACTCCCCGTGGATGTCATCGATAGAAGCGGCACAAGGTGCACAACCCCCGGTTATGACAGTACCTCCTGTTGTGCGTACGGCACTTTGTAAGGAGGCTGATACATTGGTTGTTCGTTTAGGGTGTGTATGTGGTGTTTTACCACTACACATTCGCCTAGTTCGCCATCAGTCCATTGAATGACGTTTGGATGACGACTCATCATCTCTATCAGTTTGCATTTCCATTCGGTGGTAATATTGCCGAAGTCCAATTTGTCTAACAGCGCACACAAAGTCTCCATAGTACGCGGAGCTCTGGTCTCGCTTTCCAATAAATCGGCACTTACAAATTGTTCACCTTGCTGTAGCTTGATTGCTATAGCCGAAAAATTTTTTACTAGTGTGGGAATTTTTCGCCTGTTTGGGCCACATATCATGTGTATGATGGCCAAACCTCGGTATCTCTTTGGAAGACCATCGATGATGATAAGACCTTCGTGGTTTTTCTGGTCTTCCTTTATGTGCCCATAGATCGTTGTCATTGCTCCGGCCTGTAGAGAAACCATTTTATTACTTCTAATTAGGACCCCATCAAACTGTCGCTGCGGCGCTTCCTGGTTACCCAATGGGATGCGTTCTTTACTGCTCCCAAAGGTGAGCATGTCTCCCATCCGAATGACGGCTTGATGCTTTTCGAGAAAGTCGGCGCCCAAAATTCCATCAATTTGAGGTCCTAGGCATGTTTGGTTGACGAAGGCGCACGAGTACCTGAAGAACTTCGTCCCTATTCGTAACTCAACAGTGCCTTCTCCGTATGTTTGTAATATTTTTCCGGTCACTCCTCTGAATGTTCTGGGAGGTAATTCTCCTATGGTCGACAGGTTGTCTTTCGCACAGTCCCCACATAAGAGTGTTACTTGACTACCCGGATCGACGAGAAAGATGTAAGGTTTCCCGCCGATTGTCACTCGTACCGTGACATCAACGATGGCACGACAACGTCTAGGGTTCTCTTGCTCTAGTTCAAGGTTATCGTTTGGGTGGGAGCGCTGGCAGCTCCCACAGGTCCATCTTTTGACTGGGGATATGAGTTATTATCAGCTTGTCTGGCTTTTGCTCTGCATTCCCCTTCTTGATGTCCTACTTTCTTGCAGTAGTTGCATCGTGTCCTTTAACCTTGGCGTCTTGGACATTCCCGAGCGTAATGTCCAAGTTGACCGCATTCGTAGCAAGTTCCACCTCTGGCTCCACCTGAGATTGTGGGCGGTCTGCGGTTATTCCCTTGATTTGGCTGGTATCGCGGTTGTGGATTGCTAGGTTCTAGCTCTTCCAGTCATTTGATCACAGCCTGGAGTTCTTTCACAGAGACAGTCGTGTGGGATGGGGCGACCTTCGGTGGGTTGAGAGACATGACCGCTGTGAGTCTGTCTGCTCTGATTTTCTCGTGTTTGGCCTCTTCAGTGGCGATGTCCACCGCCTGTTGGAAGGCCTTTGGCGACTTCGAGAGTACCGCTCTTTCCACCGGGTCCCTTAATCCCGTACTTCTTGGCCAGACAGAGAGGGAGACAGATGAGTTGTCCCTTTTTCTCGTTCAGGTCCTTTTGTGCTAGGGTAAGGGCAATTTGCCCAGTTTTGTAATGAAATAAAATAGGTTTATTTCAGTCATATTAAGTAATTAGTTATAATTTTATCAACGAGAAGCAACCTACAAAACGAGCTAGAAAAGGATGCTGAGTTTTCCTGACTCAGTCTGATTGGTTGGTCAAAGGTGCTGAGAACAAAGGGAGCTGGTAGGAAGATAGGAGAAGATTGATTTCGAAATAATTATTACGTATTTGCATTACCAGCTTTCAGCCTCCCTGAGTTGCAGATGTAAAATCTGTAATTCAAGTAATTAAACTTTAGGGAGACTTAAATTCCCCAGGATTTCCATAGGCACAGAAAGAGATCAGATCTGATAACGGATCTGAATTTCGTTCCCTCGCTTTCAAGGAATACTTACAAGGAAAAGGAATCAAGCTCCAGTTCAGCAAACCATACAGCCCTGAAAGGAACGGGATCGCCGAAAGGTGGAGCCGAACCCTCATCGAGGGTACCAGGGCACTTTTGGTCGACTCAGGGCTGCCAAACAAGTTTTGGGTTGAGATGGCGAGCACGTTTAAATACGTGCGTAATCGTTCTTTTATTTCCAGGCTCAAAGGGAAAACTCCAATTTATGCTTTTACCGGCAAGAAGCCAACAGTTCGTCACTTCAGGATAATTGGCTCCAGTTGCACGGTGCTAAAAACGCCTCCCAAACGGGGCGATAAATTAGCACCAAAAGGATGGCACGGAATCATTCTTGGATACGCCACAAACACCAAAGGATATCGAGTGTTCAATCCTGACGACCAACGAGTGTACGAAACCCGCCACATAGAGGTCGTAGAAGGTGCCAGCAAATGGCCCACAAGTGAACTAACTGCTTCCAGTTTTTCTAAAGAAGTTCCACAGATACATCAAGTAGCAAGACAAGAACAAGGACAACGGACCGAAGAACTGTTCAACTGGGTGTACGAGGAAATTCGACTAACAGAGGAAGAAATTCATTGATGTCGTCAGGCGCACTTCTTTTGAATGTGTGTCACCTCCACATGCATCAGCCATTTTGAAGGTGTTGATCCCTGTTTACGTCCTTTTTGCACAGTCATTGCAGGGGGTCCCTTAAAAGCGAACCCCACATATCTTTTTGTTGGTGTTACGGGCGTTGACCGGCATGGTTCGCCCATGTTTATTTAAGTGTATGAGCACATTTTCTGTAAGAACGGTGTCAGTGGCAATTTCGAAATTTTTATATGTTCGACAGCATGCTTTTCTAGTGTCTAATAACATACACTTGCATGCTCTTTCTAGCTTCCCTGATGAGAGCTTAAAAGGAACGAATTGCACTCATCACATCAGCATACAAATTTAAATGTACGCGCCTATTTCAGGCGATGTATGGAAGGTCGGAGATTCAATAATCTCCTGAAACATCGTCGTTCTTGTCTGCCACTGATTGCCTTGACTAACCATTGCTTTTATGCATTTACAGCATTACATTTTGCATTTTTCTCTGTGTTTATGTATCACTTTGATTTTGTCAGGCAATCTGCCCATGTCCACACTGCATGCTATGCGAGTGCAGTGTGAGGACTGTTCAACATCACGCATTTTATTTACTGATGTTACTGTCTTCTATTTTTCTTTTTTTCTTTTGCCCATATCCAAATTAGCCCTGTGTTTACTTTTTAGTTTAGGTACTGGCACCCAATCATCTTGATGTAGGGCGCCAGTGCATACAGGGGAGTTGGGAGGTATGGCAGGCGCTTGCCTTTCCCAGGTTGCTTGGCCTGAGCGCCTATGGCACTCCATACATGTAGGGGCTTTCAGGGGCGACCTGGTAAAGCCAACTCAGCAGGAGTCTACCTCCTGCTGACGTCATGGGGGAGATGAGATTGGTTTTTGCCAACTCATACTCTTCACCCATACCCCCTTGCACTTTCCCTTAGAGAGCTCTGGGACTTAGGAGATGACTGACGCCTGTCAGTATTTTTCTTCCCCTTTTATGTTAGGAATTGGTAAAGGCATTTAATGCCTAGTTTTAATCAATTCATGTTTAAATAAAGAGTTCATCTACATTTAATGGAAACGTTTTGGAGTGATTTCTACAAGTTTATTTACGCGTTTTTAAGCTTCAACATGATGGCAAACCAAGATGGCGCTATCACCCAAGGGACAATAAATTAGGTCACAATTGGGGATTACTGCATTTGGATCATCATCAAACATCTGATTTGGCTAAGTATTTCGATTATGAGTTCCTCTACTATTTGGAAGAGGTAATTGTTTGATTTCGTTTTCAGCATTATTTCCAGTGCTGGTGAGATCGTACATTTAGGCCTAAAATCAACATACTGGATATGCAGACTCCACTAAGAATCAATTACACTTTTGGGAGAATTTCCGGTCCTCCACTGTCTGTCTCTTCTTCCTACAATCGTCCAACTGTGTGGACGTGTGTGATAGTCCATCCACGGCCTATCTGTGTTGAGGCCTGGAGTGCTGTGGAACAACTTGATGTCGCCCAGCAAACAGCATTTCGTTTGTCGTGAAATAAATTGCTGTCCTAAGTATGCTACAGTGTGGTAAATTTCGATTCAAAGTTGTTAACGAAATTTGAATGTTTTTCTTTTGATTTCGACATAAAAGTTCTCAAGTGTTTGCAGATACTTTCCATCGAAAAAGGAGAAATCAAGCATACTCAAGAATGCAGGTAAGTGGTTGTGTTTAAGCCCAACTTAGGGCTGACACTTTCTTTAGTCCAGTTAGACGTTCTGAGTCACCAGGCCAGGGTCTGTTTACTGAGGGCCACTTACCCTGTCGGTATAGTGGTAATCATACCTCAGAGGAGTGTTTGTGTTAAAGTGTTTGAGAATAAAACAAGAGTGCGGACCCTCGAGTTTTCTTTGTTTTAAAGTAAAGCATTAACCTGGGATTAAGTCCAAAACCCATTGTCTTTTAGTGTACCACACGTTATGAAAAAGTTTCGGAATTGCTGAGTCAACTCACAACAAAATAATCACTTTGGAAGCGTTTCTTTGATGGTCAGAATCCATCACATAACAACAAGAAGCTCGCCTGCTTTACTACCTCTGCCATGAGACTGGCTTTCAACTATCACAAGCAAAGCTGTGAAGTGATGCCCGTGTGACCTTAGCATGGATCAAGGGAAACCCAGCTCGCTGGAAAACATTTGTCGCAAACAGGGTCACTAAAATTCATCAGCTGACTGCACCAGCTTAATGGCATTATTGCCCAGGCACAGACAACCCAGCCGACCACCTATCTCGGGGACTCTCCGTCAATGGACTTCAGCTGACTAATTGGTGGCATGGGCCTTCATGGCTATCTTTCGATGCATCTGCTTGGCCTCCTGCCTACTCTTGTCCGGACGACTCTACTACTATCTGGCCGGAGGAACGTAGAAATGCGATTCACACCATGGCAATTACGTTGCCAAAACCGGCAGAATTACTCGCCACACAGCGTTTCAGCAACTACTGGCGACTTCTTCGCTCTACGGCATGGATGTTTCGCTTAATCAACCATTGTCAAAAGCGTAGAGACCATAATAGGGAGCTCAGCGCCACAGAGATCTCTCATGCCAAAACATACTGGCTTTTAGCCATTCAACGCCGTTACTTTGGTTCAAAGTTGCAAGCATTGCAAACTGGGGTACCATTACCAATTACCTCTGCTATTAGACAACTCTACCCATTTCTTCAAGATGGACTAATTCGCCTTGGTGGATGACTTCACTTTGCTGCTTTGACTCCGACAGAGAAGCACCCCCTCTTCTTACACGGTAACCATGATTTTACTAAGCCGTTGATAGCTGCTACTCATATTCGGCTACACCACCTGAGTACCAAGATCATCTTAGCTGAGCTAAGGTCAGAGTTCTGGATACTGAAAGGTCGTCAAACAATTAAGAAGGTCATCGGAAAATGCCTTCCTTGCCGCCTTCATCAACTGAAGTTTCCCTGACCACTAGCAGCACCGATTCTAATTGAACGTATGCAGACCACCTCTCCATTCGACACTACTGGCGTGAACTTCGCTGGCCCCTTGTACGTGAAACAAGGTCAGGCTACCTATAATGCATAAATCGTCCTGTTTACTTGCACGACCACATGCGCTCTTCATCTAGAGCTTGCATCCGACATGTCTACGGCAACTTTCATGCATGCTCTTCAGCGTTTCATCGGACGTCGTGATGTACCAACTACCATTTACTCGGATAATGCTAAATCTTTTCATGCAGCTAACCGTAAATTGCAAGAAGTCTGGCAACCGCTTGCCAGTCAGCAGACTTCCCAATTTCTCGCTCACCAAGGCATTACTTGGAAATCTAATGCTGACAAGGTGGCTTGGTGGGAAGGATTTTGGGAGCGTATGGTGGGATCAGTCAAAAGATGTTTAAGGAAGACTATTGGTGCAGCCCTCATGACATCAGAAGAGTTGCAGACAGTTCTTGTTGGGATCGAAGCCGCCTTGAACAAGCCGATCCACAGTTCATGACTATGGGAAGGATGACAACCAAGAACTGCTTACTCCAGCTCATTTCCTGTTAGGTAACAAGCTGACGAAGATTCCTTCAGACAACACTAAAGAACCGGAAAAGAACTTGACACACGCCTGGAAGGAGCGTCAGTGAATGATAAACCACTTTTGAAAACGCTGGACTAAGGAGTATCTACTGGATTTGCAAGGATTCCACAGAGTCAAGCAGAAAGAAGGACGCGATATGTGAGTGGGAGATATCGTCCTAGTACATGAAGATCTTAAACCTAGACACCTATGGCGAACAGGATGAGTTAAAGAACTACGTCAAGGACGAGATGGTCTCATAAGAACCTGCATTCTCCGTATGCAAAACAAGACATTGCTGACTAGACCGATCCAATTGATTCTCCCTTTGGAAGTGGGAGATCAAGGTGGGGAGGATGTGAGGAACTAGGGATTTTATAGGGATTTTGGTGAGGTTGTCACTGACTGACAACACTGTTCAATAAAGTTTGTATCAGACCAAATGGCAGAGAGAGTGTTTCATTACTTCGACCCTCAGACTAAAATCATTCAAATACCAGGGAGTGACCACATTAGCTAAGGGGATGATATACCTGAAGTGAAAGGTGGATTAGCCAAGTAATAGGAGTTAGTTAAGTTATAAGTTAAGGAGAGCACTCTAGTAATGTATAGTGATACATTGAACCTATCTACGTGAATGACATTTCTTAATACAGGTGTGCACCACATAAACATTGAAATTTTCAAAAAAGGTGCAACTCCCATAAGGAGAGTAATAGGGTATATGTTTAACCTACTCCCATGTTAGTTGTATAAAGATGCACCTATTTATGACCACTTCCTGTTAGATGTTACAGCGGGGTTTTCTAGCAAAAGGGCCCAGGAATGTTAAGTGACACATCCCTGTAACCAGTGTAACAAGGGGAATTCAAAAACAACTACTTCCTGTTAATGTAGCACTTCCGGTTTTTGGCAATTAAAGGTGCTAGACGGATGTGCCATACACTGTTGGATAGGGCACGATCAGGAGAAGTCAATGGGACCCTTGGTGAAATTTTCAAGGACTACCTGTTTGTAAAATAAAGGGTTTAGCATAGGGTTATGACCACTCAAATTACTCAGAAGGAATGGTCCTAGGTATGAAAGTGATACCTTTTTGAACTCAGGAAGACCCCAGGAACATTTTGTACACCTTAATTCAGTTTTCAAGGATTTCAAGGACCTGCCAAAAATCACCCAATCAGAATAAGAAAGGTATTTAAGTACTCAGGAGGACAAGACAAGTTCATCCTTGACATTTCCAAGAGCATCTGATGACTCGGCCAGTGCTGAGATACAGAAAACTAAGCCCCAGGCTTTTGTTTGGTCAGAGCCACTAAGCAAGCTATAATGATTGATTTAAGTGTTCCAAGAGACGTTACAGTTAAGGCCCATAACTGGTTATTAGTTTACACAGACATATCAATCCAATTACCCTTTGGTTGTTACGGACGGATTGCCCCAAGATCAGGTTTAGTCACTACTAGTGGAATCATGGCAGATACAGGAGTTATTCACCGAGATTTTACGGGAAATTTAAGAGTTGTACTTGTGAATCGGTCAGGTTACGATTATCACGTACAGGCTGGAGATAGAATTGCTCAGTTGATTTGTGAGAGAGCAATACAGCCAGTGATACAGGAAAATTGGATTTCATCTGAGGCTGAATTAACTGCTAGTCGAGGGAGTAGAGGTTTTGGCTCCTCAGGAAAAGGAACCTTAGACTTCTATCACCGAAAGGAATAGATGTCAACAGAGGGAAAATCGTACGATTTATGATCAAGGTACATTCCCGGTAATAGTAGAGGTGAGACATAAGACTTGAGTGAACCAAGCAGTTAAAGTACTAGTGTGGACAGAGATGCCCAATTACCGATCTCTGTTAGATAGCCTTAGTCAAACACTGATATCAACTCAACAGGTGACAGTAACAATGGCAACTCCAGTACCCCCAAATGGAAGCAATTTCAATGCATTAATGCAGGCAATCCTTATGTAAGATGGACGTACAAGCACAGATGTAGATCAATTCTTCGCACAACTGAGTAATGTAGCTATGCTAGGTGAGTGGACAGATGAACAGAAAATCTGCATTGCAAAATGTCGCATGACTGGTGCAGCACTAGACTTGGCACAGAGTGAAGTCTTGTCAGCACTGGCAGACTTCAACAAGTTTAAGGAAGCAATCTTAAAGAGATTTGCATATATTTACCCTCCATCCCAGCTCAGAAAAGTAACTAGCTGTGTTCAGAAAAAAGATGAACACCCTCAGGATTTTGCTAACAGGATACAAATGCCATATGCGGGTTCTTTTGCATTGCTGCCACCTCAATCAACGACATTTGCGGGGAGTTGGTTGTTCCATGGTAGCGGTCTCTGCGGGGGTGTCTTAGGTCACCTAAAGGGATAATTTCCAACTCATACGAAGCCCGTGCAGACAACACATTGGTCATTCAGCTCACAAGATGAGATTAACAAGGGTTTTATTATGCTGATTACACATCGAATACACTATTGGGTCCCTATCTTGCCTTAACACTGATTTCCTTCTCCTAGCGAGGTTATCGAGTCATACACATACTATTTCGGCTGTTTCCCCAACTTCGCACACGGTCACTCTCGTAGATAACTGATCCTCCTTGGGAAAGTGTTGTACAGCAGATCGGTGTCCACCTCAGGCTACTTCTCCATCTTCTCCTTCTCAGTGATCAGGCCCGTAGTACTGACGAACGACTTCTGTCTTACTTCTCTCGACTTGCGGCTTCTCTGTTCTGGTGCTTCCTGTTTTCAGCTGGTATTTATACTGCGGACTCCACCGGGTGGCCATCTTGGGTATTTTTTGAAGTTCCCACGTTAGTTAGTTCTCGGGATAGTTACTAATCATCATCCATCCTGTTTGTTTCATGCCCATCTTAGTGTTCTTCTAGTTCCTGGCACTTGCCCACTTAGGGAGGTTGTCTTTTAGATATCTTGGGAGAAGGGCCTTTCATGTTAAGGACTCCCCTTTGTCCCAATTGTTCTCCTCACTCCCCTTTTATGGCACTCTTGTTCCAGTCCTCTGACGACTTCAGGCTCACCCTGTAAGTTCTCTGGTGTTTAAGCCTAGGGCGTCAGGTTAGCTTTTTCGTCACTAGATGGCATTGTTTGCAATTTGTAGTTGACGTTTCTACCTAGCCATATATGGCATCAATTTTTTAGAATGTTCTTGATTTCGAAATTGGTTTACTTCTGGACACTTCTGTCATAACCGGGGGTTTTACACCTTGTGCCGCTTCTATCGATGACATCCACGGGGAGTTGGTAGTACTCTGGTAGCGGTCCCTGCGGGGTGTTTTGGGTCACCTTAAGGGGAAAGTTCCCCAACTCCTAAGGTGCTCCGGCAGACAACAAATTGAGTCTTCAGCTCATAAATGGGGATTACATGAGTTTTTAATATGCTGGAGTACATAATCATTACACAGTGGGGTCCCTAACTTCCCTAACACTGGTTCCCTTCTCCTAGCAAGGTAATCGAGTTACGAACATACCATATCGGTGAATCCTTCACAGTTTGCGCGATCAGACAGGTTATCTCCTCTCGTACGTAGCTTTGTTCGGCAATACTCAGGTATCCATACTCCTATTGCCTTTCGGGTGTGGTCACCTCCATAAATTGGTGATTCAACGTGATACGTGTTGACTCTCAGCTCTGCTCTCTCGGTCTGATTCTTCTGCGTTCTCCTGCCTTCTTCTACGTTATTCTCCGTCTTCTGCTTGTCGTAACTTGTTTACGCTTTGTATTTATACGAAGTGCACCGTCGTGACGTGCATCTTGCCTCTTCTCTGAATCTCCCACGCCAATTAGTTCTCGTGACGATTGCTCTGCATCCTTTATGTTGCAATGTCTTGTTTGTCTCAGTTGCCTCCATACTTGAGCACTTGCCCACACTGGGGGGTTACCTTTGGATTGCTTAGACCAAGGGGGCCCTTCGGTGTTAAGGGTCCTCCTCCGTGCTACTGGCTCTCCTTGAGGTCCCTTTCATGTGTCTGGCAATTTGCTTCTCTGATGACCTGGGGCTCACCCTGTAAGTTCATAGGTGTTTAAGCCTTGGGCATCATGTTTACTTTCTGCTCACTAGATGGCACTGTTTTTCATAAGGTTGTTTACGTTTTTCACATGCCCATATATGGCATTCAAGTCGTAACATGTTCTTGTTGTGAAATAGTTCGGTTCTAGCAATTTCCAAGTAACATGGCTGTCACCTCCTGTTATTGCTTTCTGTGCTGGTCCCTGGGCAGCATCATATCCTTGGTTGTATGTCACTTCCACTTTGCAAGCAGTTTATGTGCCTGGGAATGGCACTTCCAGTATTGTTCAGCACCTTGCCATGGATATGTTCGGTTCATTGCCTGCGAACGCTTTTCAGTTCGTCTGGGAGGCCGACCATCCATCAACGGTCTCGTTCTTCTATTACCAGGAGCCAGATGTCCACCTTGAGCTGGACTGGCCTCCTGGTGTGCATCCTTCTATCTCCCACTGCCGGTTCATCTGTCTTCTGCTGAAGACCACGGTGTCTGACTGGGACTGTCCTCCCGGGGTGGACATCCTTCACATGTCGATGGAGTCTCTTCTGGCTCTGCCCCTGACTGGCAGAGTCATCGGGGCAGGGATGCTGTGGCCCCGTTAGTGGGTTCATCCTAGGGGCGGTCACCTGGCGGTGACTGGCCCCTGCAGCCCTTCACTTGCAGCTTAACAACGGCCCGGTTCATCGACCTCTTGTTTGCGTAACACAGGTATGTTCATAACAGTACAGTATATAATGACTGCATAAATTCCAACGTTTATGCATAAAAAACACGATTGATAAACAAAACTTTTTAATTGATGAATTAAAAAGAAAAGAATAAAATTAAAAAAAAACTAAGGAATAGACTGTTATGGTGGATAATAACTGAATCACATGCAAAGGCAAGTCACAGCCTAAAGATGTCTTTCCTTCCACATTGAGTCCCCCTTTATCCCACACAGTGACACACTGTTGGGAAAATTAGTTATTATCTGATATCTACTTTTGATAAGTGGGATAAAGTGACCTAGTTACACAGGCTTTAGTATGAGGCCTGTGCATCGTTTATGTCCCTTGCCATGAATGTGGAACAATTTTAGACAGATTTGAGAATTGAAAATGAAACTAAATGTTTTCATTCAAAATTTATATTGATGGTAAGCAATAGTAAGTGCATGCGCTATATAACATAAAAAAACATTTCGTTTTTCTAATTTGTTCAGATCTGCTATAAGGTTGCCAACGACAGTAAAAAATTTTCCCCCTTCCCATTCATATGGTGCTACCATCTATCGCCCACTAAGCAAATCTAGAGGTCAAACAAATAATCATCGTTTTTATTAATATCCCATGAAACATTTTTTAAAGCCATTAGTAATGACGATGTCATTTTCGAGTCTTCCGAGACCATTACAACAAAAT
>JAQFYZ010002515.1:0-16719 GCA_034695085.1 Cylindroiulus punctatus | reverse complement strand
ATCTGAAATGTAGATGGCCATCTTGTTTTAAAATGCATCTAATTCCATGAATTAGATGTTTCAATTTGCAGTGTATGCATCAGGTTTCCCCAACAAATGATAATTTTCAATTTTTCCTACTTTCCCTACTTTCTCCCCCGTTTTAACATATTTTAAATTTTAGCAGCCATATCCAATACAGTGCAGTGCGCATGAAAGGGAATTCCCCAGGGTCGGGAGCACACTTTCTACATACATACATGTATGTACATTGCATATACAGTACTTGTATAATTTTACAAGTGATACTTTATATATAGACTTGGATATACACTGTACATGTACATGAGACCTGTATGCTTTCACACTATGTATCCGGGATATACATGTACAGTCATTGCAAGTTTTAACAAACCTTGAATACAGCACCCTTCCACTAAGTCACTAGTGATGTGAGTTTACATGTCGCCTGGTAGTGACATGTTTCAAAACACCCAGAATTCTCTGCCTCATGAAAACTGGTACACCGTACAGAATTAGGTGTTGTATCCTTAACAATTTATCTGTCACTTGGCACTAACTGTTTGTTTTATTGCAGTCTTCATGCAAAACTTTTGTATTGAACACAGAATTGGAACTAACTAGAAATGGAATGAATATTAAGCTTAGAACAGTCAACTATTTCAAGTGTGGTCTATCTATTGTAGGTTCGCTAAAACCAGTTATAGCATAGTTTTCCCATATTTGGGGGTGAGGGGGTGTTTGTGCATCTTGTTCATGACTTATCACAAGCACAAATAATAGGAAGTCACGTGCTCGTCTCAGGTCAAGCCTGTTTGTAAACAGTCCAATCTGCAGCTACTTTGCATCAAACCACCCATGCAAATTCTGAATCAAGAGTACTCAAGTCTAGTCGAGATACATGTATGTAAACCAGGTTCGCATGCATGACTTGAATTTGTTTCCTAGATTGCGATACCTCAGCCTGCATGTAAACATAGTGAGTTAAACCGATTTTGTTAGAAACTAACACATTACAATGACGTTTTGGTAACATAACATTTGTGTCTAGCATTAAGGCATATTTTAGGTCATTTTCTCTGAACTCATGAAAACTGAGTCCAATGATATTCATGTTTTCTGGTCCTGGCTGTGAGTTTATGGACCGTTCTCAAGACTCAGTTTGGTTTCTGCCAGTTGGGAAAATGAAATTACTTTTCGTGAAATCAGCAAAAATGTAGTTACACAGACGGTTACTCTTTACCCATCGCTTTTATGCTTTCCATAATTTTTCGTTGGACAAACTCGTGCTGTCTTCACGACAACAAAATAGCACAATGTTGCATTTTGCATTAGAGTGGATTGTCGTGACAGCCATCTTGGTGCACGCCATAACCAAGCTTTCAGGAGTTTTCTCTTCTAGTAATGCAGCTGGGGAGCAATAAAACGTGCATGATTCCATGTTTATATCAGAAAAAGCCCTGTTTATAATTAGGAATTATCGTGCATACTCTTCTTTTACGAGGCTTTCCAGGCCAGTGCGTTTTTCGAAATTTGGCAAGCCACAAAATTCAAGATGGCGGCGGAGCAGAGCTGCTCATGCATGAGAACCTTCGATTGTTTTTAGCCACTTGGAGATATTTGAACATTAAGGTATCCAGTCACGTAAAAGGTGAACTGCACACCCACCCGATACCAGGCTGTCTGCCATATGCTTGGCCAGAATACAATATGGGAAACCTTGGAAAAGTCACTTTCTCAATTAAGAAACAATCCAGATACTGTACGTGCACCAGAAAGGCCTCTAGTTGTTTTTCGACTTGGAAAACAAAATATTTACACTATGAATGAGTTCCTATTTGCGAAGCTACGCTGGTTATACAGGTTATGTGACGCCAAAGGTGATTACCAACCTAGAAATCTCGGGGAGTAGGCCTATTATTCAACCTGGGAAATGTAAAAAACCAAGGGAATTTTGGTATTTTCAGGATATTTTCAGTACCGCGGGCTTTCAATGCTTTGTGATGTTTCCTAGGAAAAACTCTTAAGAAACTCTTTTTAATCAGTTTTTAAAAACATTTCATCATTTTGAAACTTAGTATAATATCAGCAAGTATTTTTTCATAAATTGTGGGATGCCCTTTAATCGTGATTTTTTTTGCTGTAATTTTTTTCCACAATGCTTGGCAACGTCACTAGACTATTTGATCATTAAAATATTTTTCTTTGATTCTAAAAAAAACCACATTTAAACCCTGCATGGTAATTTCGTTTTCAGGAATTATTGCACATACATTGTGCATGTGTAACTCCAACAAATTCAATTAGCAAATTCGAAAACATTAGAAAACACTTGCTAAAAATAAATTTTCACGTGGGAAAGGCCACAAATTAAGCATTTCAGTACCTAACCTAACTTGAGAACCTAAGGTTCCTAACTTGATTCTAAAAAAAATTTTAAACCCTGGTAATTTCGTTTTCAGCAATTCTTACACATACACCATGTCACCATGTGTGGCGAACATCAACAAATTCAATTGGCATATTGGAAAACATTATAAAACCCTCGCTAAAAACACATTTCCACATGGGAAAGGCCACGAGTACTTCAGTACCTAACCTAACTTGAGTACCTAACCAAACTTTACAACTTACATACAGTATGTAAGTACCAGGCATATATCAGGCCTATACACCTCAACATTTCAAATGGCTATTCTGACTTCCTATACAGTATGATCCAATGGGCACCACTGCCCTCATGAGTTCCCATGAGCAAACAGCCCCCTAATCGCCACTTCCGGTTCGAACTCTTACCTTGCACACTTGGTAGGACACGCTCTCCCTCTGATTGTCTGCCTGGGGCAGCATTTTGGACACCTCGGAAATTCCCAGAAAATTCCACAAATGCACTTCAACACTACACGTTGTATTCCACGCTAGTTCTGGAACGGAAGTTGCGCGTTTGGTCCATCACGGTCGTTTGGTGGAGCTCATGCGAGCGCGAGCACAGCCTAGGAGCACGTAGAGCGATTTGGCCTAAAATGGTCCTCTCTCACCTGGCCCGCACCTTCACCCGTTGCTAGGCAACCACCAGGTAACAAGAGCCTGCCCACCTGCCCCCCCTCCCCCTTGTGCTTTTTAGGCAATCACGGGGTCAACCTCAGGAACTGGTTTTTCGGCGCCCCCCTGGGGCCACACTCGCCGAAAGTGGTTCCTCAGGAGTGAGGTGCAGCAACAGGTCCCCGAACGAGCGGGGGACGTCCGAAAATGACCCCGCCAGGAGCTGTGGGGTTCGGGGCAGGTCAAAGAGCGAGTCTCCGCCAATAAAGACGCCGTCACACTGGCGGACATATTGTAAGAGGTATAGTCGCCTCAACGAGAAAAAGAAAAAATGGTGTCAGTTCAGCCAATAGGATGCTATTTCCTGTTTGCGATTCGTTCATCCAACTTTTGAGAGGGCAGATCACAAGTGGCGTTGTGACTTTGGGGACAGCCTCCATAAAATTCTCCAACAAAAGTTTTCCTTTCCTGAGCAAAATATTAAAACCATTTTTTGTGAACATTAAGAGGGACTCGAGTTTTAGAGTTGTTGCTATTGAGCAATTATGTAAATGCACATGATATTAATAAAAAACGAAAAAAAAATTTTGTTTACCTTCGTTACCTTGGTTACCTTTATGGCGATATGGCATTTTTCTGTGGTTTTCCAACTTTGAAATTGTTAAAAAATTATAAAATTTAAATGTCTATTTTTGCAAATCGTTCAGGAACTAGCTAAGGATATGAACTTTTATTTCAAATATTTACTTTAATTTATAATTATCATATATTTCTGTAGTCTTGCATGAAAAATGGAAGGGAGATGAAAAAAGAAAATGTGGAACATTAGCCTCACCTGACAGGTGAAGCTCACCTTTAGCCTCATTGACCTTCAGTGCAGTGGATGTGGGGATCTGGATGGGATTTCGAAATTGGCACAACTGCCGATTGCCTGCAGTGATGCCAATTTCAAAATCTCTTGGGATTTTGATGCCACTTGTGATGAGCCTTAACTGGTGCCCACTGCCGAAACCCGCTTTAGCAAATCAGAGGTCGGCCCAGGGTCGCATATGCGGCTTATTGGCTCGTTCTTGAGCCCACCGTAGGACTCCGATCAATGAGGAGGACCTGGGTGGCACATACGACTTATTGGCTCACGAGCATTCACGAATCAGAGATCATGTATACTTCGTTCACCGTGGCAAGTATGGCTATGGCAACCATTTTCCTTTCACCAACTATTATACATGTAGATTCGGAATTGCCTGGACAAACCTATCGATAAGCGGAAACCCTCTGACTGGCTGACAGAATTTTCTTTTTCTCGTTGAGGCGACTATAGGAAAAAACTTCTGCAGGTTTTTGTCTCTCGGCTGAACCGACTACAAGCAATCTAATGTTACCAAATCCCCAAATTTTAACTTCCACGATGTTTCAATACTACAGTGTACATGTATGTAACTGAATCTCTGATTATTTGTACAGGATGACTGTAAGTGTTCCAATACAACTTTTCATTCTTTTTCCTTATGGAAAAATAACATTATTATTATTACATGCATGTACTTGTCATAGCGACCTTTCACACGTGTCTGAGGTTTCTTAATGCAATAGCCAATAAGGAGCACTTATGGAAAACGTCAGTTGAGCTATTTTAATGCTTGATGCTTACTGTCCACTTGCAATTTTTGTCTAATTTTGGGAGTTATATTTTCTTAATTTTCTCTTAAGGCAAAAAAATATAGAAAATTTTAACAAAATTACGAGTAAAGTACTGTTCTACTTTAGAAGCCAATGAGGAGCGTTTATGGAAAACGTCATTTGTCCAATCAATTTACCAAGGCACCCCTCCCCCATCAAGGCAGATAACTAAAAAATCGCTGTTTAGATGAATTTCATGATGAGGGAAATTAGCTTAAGGTCACCCCACGGAATTGCCACAAGCCATACATCTGAAATTCGGCAACTTTTGAGCGGCCCCTTGCGGGTTACATGGTGCTTAGTTGGCTCTCTCGTTTCATTGTCCCCTGTTCCTTTCAACTTTGACTCTTAACAGCAAAACAGGGCCGTCTGGCATCAGCCAGTCCCATGGCCTCTCTCACCCTAACCCTGGTCAGGTTAACCCTCCACCCTAGCCCCATCACGCGTTTTGGAGGTGCACCAGAACCACTCCTGCACCTCCAGTCTGCCACGGTAATCACTCATGGTCAGCTGGAGGGGTGAGTTGGAGCACCCCCTCCTCTGATGTGGTGCACGCAACATTGTCTCCCAAAAGCTCTTAATGACTTTGGCTACAGCTCTACAAGTGCATTTTAAGCATGCTCGCAAATGGAGGGGTAAATCTGACTGAAGATTTACAAATTGAAGAGAAAATGGTTTAGTCCACCACTTGCAAGAACTAATGGTAACTGTTCAGACCAACCCCAAACTAAAACTAAACTAATAAAACGAAGAAAATGGCAATCGATGGGGATACATTATTTGAAAACCACAATTGGCCAAACAGTAATACGGTTTTAGTCAATTTCATTCACATCCATACATCAGTACATCCACATATGCCCGCTTATTAACAGTTATGGTCATACTTGTATCAATGTCATGTACATGTGCATTGTATGTCCATACCTAGACTAACTTCCACATGTCAGCAAATGGTGTTAGTTAACTTTTACAGATAGGCTTGCAGCATGTATTGGCATACTCAATATTGTATTGTCATATATGGCATTGTTTAATTCAGGCATGTAACATATTTTCCACAAATAGGCATGCATGTGTTATATTGAAATCATATCAGTATGTGGAACTGAGGGGTACCATATCAGCATATGGCATTGCAACTTATTTATCATATATAACGTTCTCTTGCATGGTAATTTCACTAAGTTCAAATAAGTATGGTCTTATACTTGCACATTAGCATAAATAATCTAATATAATGTACCCCATATATAACTTTTCCACCTGGTGAGTCAACATTTTTTGTTGACATGTCAGGGAAGTGGTGATTTGGAAAAGTTGATCAAAAACAGTGTAGTGAACAAGAACTACAGAATCCTCATCGCGTGTGCATTTGGTAACAAGAAAGCAGATTAGGTGCATTAAAAAAGCAAAACCCAGGATTATTGTGTGCAAATAAGTCCATTTATCTCTTCGAAGATTAAGCGGCGTCCGCGATGGTTATCTTTGATTCATCGCTAATTGTTTCGATAATCAGCTTAATAACCATGCTCCGCCATTTTCATGGTCGGATTCAGCAAATGAATTGTTTTTAGGAAATATCTGGTGCTTAATTGCAGTTGCGCTGAATGCACCATAGATGGCGCTGGAGCCATGTTGTAGCATGTTGTCAACTACCCGGACTTTTCTAGGTTTCAAAAAAAATTTCCCTGAAAAATACGAAAATATGATGACTTACATATGCCAATGTAATTTAATTTTTTTTACTATACACATGATGTGAACAAAAAAAAATGCAATAAGGAACCAGCAATAGAGCACACATTTTAATAAAAAAAACTTCAAATCTAGATTAGTTGTTTTTCAAATTTACGGTTTCATTATTGATCGCTTCCACAAAATTGCTTGCTGTGATTGCTAGTTTGAGTTAATAGAAATAAGAAAATGTACCGATGCATAAAAATCATCTAAATTTATCTTTGTCAGATTTTACGTCCTACAATCAACAGAAAAGGAAAGTTTCCGAATTCTTGTCAGAGAAGGTATTTTGTAGATCTGACTGTTGTTTGACAGATTATGTCAACAATGAAAATTGGTAATTCTCTGAATGAATCCACTAAGACTTTGTGGCATCAAATTCATGTTAAGCTATCATTTCTTGACTTCTGTGTCAAGGGATTTGTTACATTTCCCTGACTTTTTTAAAATAAATGAATCTTCCCTGACTTTTCCAGGCCTTTCCAACTTCCCTGACTCTTCCATGTTTTCCAGGTCTGGGGGAAGCCTGTTTTTTTGGAATTTTGAAAAGGTTTTCATGGGCCTGGCTTTCAATGAAGTTGTTCCTTGCCTTCTCAAAATATCCCATTTTCCTTGAAATGGCTGTTTTCTATGCATGCTTTTCTTCAAGTCGTCCTAGTTTTCCTTTACTTGTCCTATTTTTGGCTCCAATTGCCCCATTATAGATTCTTTGCTTCTGTCCAATCCTCATGACCCCTCAAACTGGCCTACATGCAATGTTGCTTTTATCTGTTGGAATCGTGCTCGAAATGCATTATTGGAACAAAGTGTAACAGACGTTGGGCAACGCCATCTAGTGGCGAGTAAAACTGTCCTTGAATCAAATTCGTTGGGTGAATACCAAATTTCTGTCAGTTGCTCTGATCGAGCTTCTGTTCGGTCCCGCCCATCTAAGTTCGGTTTCTTGCTTGACCACCTGCATGTTCCTCAAATTTTTTAATTATGGGTGTGTGGACGTACCCCGAAATACAGATATTGGCCCTGAGGACTGCACATAACCTTCCTGCACTTCCTCACTGGCTTTTAAGTTTTGCTGCAGGATATCTAAAATGTTGGGAATGTCAGTGGTTTCTGTGCCTGACCCATAATTTCGTCAGAATTTATCGTTGTTGTCCTTCGGGGTCATTTTTTTTCCATCAACGAACCCTCTGACTAGATGAATCACATCAGTAAATGCTGCCCTTGATGGAATTCAAATTGGAGCAGATGCCACATGATGTGGTTGCTGTAGTTGAAAATGAGGGAGAATGCTAACGTGGATGAGAATCTACATGTAAAAGAGTGCTACTCAGATGATGAGATTTGGATGTAAACAAGTTCTCATGTGTTTGAGAGTTAAATGAAAACAAATGCATTCTTAGATAGGGTTTGAGCGAATGTTCGTATGTTTGGAGGTCCAATGGTAGCAAATGCTCACATGTTTGGTAGTAGAATGGAAGCAAATGCTCATGTTTGGAGGCCCAATGGAAGCAAACGGTCATATATTTGGGAATAAAAAGGAAGCAAATGCTCACATGTTTGGAGGGCTATTAGGAGAAAATGCTCATGTGTTTGGAAGGCCAGTGAGAGCAAATGCTCATATGTTTGCCAATTGGTTGGAGGTCCAATGAGAGCAAATGCTCGAGTACGTGTTTGGAGGTTCAAAGGGAGCAAATGCTCGTATGTTTGGAGGCCCAATGGAGGCAAATGCTCATGTTTGGAGGTCTAATGGGAGTAAATGTTCATATGTTTGGGAGCAGAATGGCTGCAAAGGCATCCTTGCATAATATCTGAGCAAGTGCAAATGTATTTGGAAGCCAAATAGGAGCAAGTGCTCATATGTATGGAAGTAGAATAGATGCATCCTTGAATGGGATTCAAACAGGAATAACAGGTAATTTTCGTATCAATAATATGATCCACCTGTGCATCAATTACGCATTTAGGCAACATATTTTCGCGGAATATAGCAAATGCACTTGACCCGAATTTCCGGCTGCAAGCGATTTCGCCGAATCTCGTTTCTTTGCTCGAGCGTAAGTGGGGCACTCAAATTTCGTGGTTTACATGCAAGTTTCACTTTTTTGTGAGACGAAGCAGAACAAGAGTTTGTACATATCGCATATGGGGCGCCATGCCGGGCACGTGGCCCGGGCGCCCATGCGTGACTCCCAAGATGGCGCCCGTTCCTTGGTCTTGAGCCGAGCAACCCAATAAGTGGGTAGCGTTCCCGAGAAGACCCCCCACCTAATTTCGCATTTCCCAGATGTTGCTCCAAGAAAATTGCCTGCTACCAACCTGGCGTCAGGCCCTCCAGGTGCTCCAATTACGCCTGAGCACGTGCCATCTTGCGGCCATCTTTTTTCTGGGAGCAGGAGCGCCTTTGTGTCTTGAGAAACAGCACGTGGGGCTGATGGTTATTGTTACCCAGTACCCCCAAAACCACAGCCCGTCTAGCATCTGGCTCCAGATTTGAGTTTTGGGGGATGGTAATTAGCCCCCGAAATTGTTGCATGACTAAACACTGGGTTTGACGCTGATTGAAGGGTGCACCCATTTGAAGACCCGGGCATCTGAGGCCCACTCATCGACAAATTGCAATTCTGGGGGCCCTTTCTGCAAGGTGACCCTGCGGTGCTTTTGGGCAACGATTTGGAGCTGAGCGCAGAGTGGCACATGAAGGTGACAGGTTCTTGCAGGTGCTACTGCACTGGGAAGTGATTTGAGGCAATGTCACCAATCACTAGGATTATGTAAATAATATGTAAAAGGTGTAGGAATGTGCATAATGAACATGTGACCTAAGTTATGAGACAAGTTTGCCAGATGTACAGGGATTTAAGAATTTATATTTGCACTAGCAAAATGTGGCATCTTTCATTGCATTGCCATGAGCTTGGATTTTAAAAAATGTGAAAATTCGTTAGCTATTGGGGACGTCATAAACTGATAAACGATAATCCAAGCTTGGAACATTGCTGGAAGATTTTAACTTGCCTAAACAGTTTTACAACTTCTTATAAGAATTTCTATTTTAGATTTTAGCATTGAATTTATTTAAATACAGCTGTTCTTAATGCTGAATTTGAAGTGATTGCGTTGTACGTGTATTGTAAATGCAAAGTACCATGTAATGCAATTTTGTTTTTCTCTTAAAGACATACACGTTTTAAATGTATAAGTAAAGTTTTGCATAAAATGCTGTTCCGTAGCAATTTGACTATGACTGGAGCACACATTGTAGCCACGAGTCATATATGGCATGACGTTCTTATATTAGCAAGGACATACAACATATTTTGTTACATAGTTTTTAAAATTCACATGCATTGAAAGTGAAATTAGTGCATTGCAGGACCCCTTCCTTCAACATAAAATTAAATTAAGTTTTAAGTCAAAAAAGTTCAAATTTAATATTTTTCCTCGTGTAGCTTATAATAAATAGTCCTCTTTAGCAACCAATTAGTTTTATAGCTCAAATGGTTGATTTTGTAAAATTGTACTATTTACAAAATAAATTACTTGAGTTATAAAACTGGTTGGTTGCTAACGAGGACTAAGCTACACGAGGTCAATTTTGAAATTTTAACATTATTTTGTAAAATTGTACTATTTAACTGCAAATTTACAAAATCCGTATGAATATGCTACGTCATATGCTGCAGTTACGTGTACATCAAAACAAGTTAAAAAGGTTGAATTTGCCTGTCACCCCACACATTTTCTCATTTGAACATTCCTTAGCAAGCAAATGAAATCCGATTGCAATCGCCCTACAATCGGAATTTTGAGGGGATTAAAATGGAGATAATCCGGGCCACCCTTGCCTCAATTACCTAATGCCAGCCCTGGGGGCAGGTTCTGACCAACCCCCATTGTTTGTTACATGTACAAAACTTTATTAAACTTCCAACCAGCAATAATGGCGGCTGCGTGCAAGTGCGTGATGGTCCAACAAAAATTCAAACTCTTTCCCGGGCGGAAGTGGGGGAGGAAGTGCCTCCTAGGTTCGTGGATACCATTGGCGAGTACGAACCCAACCTTGACCAAGGTCTCGGTGAGTGAGCTGGTAGCACGCTTTGCGATTATGGCTTTTTTCTGAGCTGATAATGAGCAACCAGCAATGGTAAGATTGCACGATACGTGTTCTTTCTGCAATCATTAGCGACCAAATGATGGCGCTGGAGATGACTAACGTGACCGGAAGTGGGCCAGAGCTGAGGTGACGAGGGCCAAGTCGCCATGCAGACTGTGATAATTGGGGGCGAAAATCTGTAAACGAGCCAGGCGTGAAATTTATATAAGTAGTTGTCCTCACTCACTGATTCACCATTGCTGAGCCCAAACCGTAAGGGCTACAACCGTGGATTAGGAAAATTTCACAAATTCCAAAAATGCGTAAAATCCATTTATTCAGAAATAATATCACCGCAGTAATAAATTGCAGTCGTTTTCCGCCCTCAAATGTGCACAGTTTTCTCGTAATTTGATGTTGAAAAATCGTAACAATGGTGGAATTTTGAAATGGGAGTCGGACATGTTGATGACGTCACCGTTCTGCATGACACGGCAATGTCACTGGGCAATGTAATTGGGAATGTAAAGAAAAGCGGGAAAAAAGTCGATTATCGCGGCACGTGCAAAGGTCATGTGCTTATGTTATCGCAATTGATGCAAACTCGTGACGTCATATAAAATGGCGGTGGACGTTTTGAGGTGGCGGCGCTTTTCAGTTTTTTATACGGTCGATTTGGGCATGAAAACATTCGTTGATGCTAAAATAATTTTACACATACATGTATATGTTAATACCAAACTACATTGTTAACGCATAAAAAACTGTGAAATTTCCCAGTTTCGCAGGGATATTACTTGGGTACCAAAACTAAGGAAGGATTATTTCGTACTACCCTTCTAACGGGGTTAAACGTAGGGGCATATCCCAAACTGTAAGGGCTTGAACCTTGACATTTTGCAATTCCTTAGGCATCAATAGCCCCTGCTATTAGTAGTAGATTTAACAATAAAGGTTTTAATTAAGGTTAATTTGGCAGATAATTGTATTGAATTTAGAATTCAAATAAGTATTGATTACAGTTAATACTTGTGCTACATTCTGTAGCATTTTTTGTGCAAATTCGTATTTGAACATGCATTTGATCACAGTGAAAATGAGATTGGATGAGTGAAAAATATGTACATGTAATACCCAAAACTTTGGCATCTGTAACACTGAAAAATAGAGAAGCTGCATATACGTTTGAATCACTTGTTACATAATATATACATGGCTCTAATGGCAGTGTTGCAAGTCATGAGTGAGGTATACTGGATGTCATCTGACTTACATGTAAGCACGAACTGTTCCATCAGGGCAATTATTTCAATTTAAAAGTTGAAGAGAGGAAAGAAGTTATTCTAACAAGTTTGAGAAAAATATCATACATGTCTACTTCCATGGTATTAACTGTTACACGTTTTATTTATTAATACAAAATTTCGTAAAAAAACAAAAGTGCGATACTAACTTTTGGTTTACTCCACACACAAACATGTGTAACCAGTTCAATACACTATGTTAAAATGTGTTGTTTACAGAATGATGCACCAGCATGACTATAGCTGGCTGATGATCAGTAACTCACCTTGAATGCATTGCATTCAAATTGAGCACGTTTCATCATTGCATACATTTAGTGATCAACACATTTTGGATATTTCATTAACATTTTGCTGCATTGACTTTCTGGTGATATTTACAGTATTATTAACTAACACATGCCAACTATGCAGTCAATAGGAACTTGCATGAATCACCAAAACGGTTTAATTGAATTTCTTTTGCAAGATAGTGACTGTATCAATCCATTTTCATAATTTCTAAGCCCGAAGTCTTGATTATTTATTCGTAAATGAATTTTAAAAAGTTGATCAATCACAGCATTGATTTGCTACGGTTAAGCCGAATTATGATGTCAACTACTGTTTCGAGCCGATGACAGTGCACGCCTTCTTATAATTATTAATTTGAATAAGAAAATGCACTTGTATTTAAAAAATAACATAACAACAATATTTCGGTTTTTATGTTATACTTTTAGCCAACTTTACTTTTAACCAATAAAATAATTGTGCAACTCCCCTATTGTGTGTTTTGCAGTTTGCACTGTCTGATGGCCAACTTCCAAAACACATTTTCTGGTTTGAATTAGGAAGCAATTTGAAGAATTGTTTTGTTCATCAATTCACTCAGTTCACCCTTGGGAAGGTGGACCAATTTATCACCAAAGTCTACGTCCTGATCTATTAGACCAAATTCGAGCTGATGTTCTGAAACAGCTACAGCTATTGGTTTTCGCTGTTCATCAAGACAGTTTTTTATTCTGTCGACTTTGCATAGAATCTCACTCGGGTCATTGCATTTTCAACGAAATGAAAGCCTTAGGTAACTTCATATTTTGAAAAAGAATCTTTCCAATTTTTCTTGCATTATGATATTCAAGGAATTATCCATTTCTGTCAGTCCTACACAGAATTTATGAGTATTTGGAAAAAACTAGCTTTAGTTAATTAAAAGGCTCTTCTAACCTTCCTCCAAAACAAAATGAATTTATGCATAGTGAATAAAATTGGAATTGCTATGCCTGACAACTGAGGTCATGACCTGATGCCTATCTACAACTTGTCCTATCGTCTAGCACTTTTTGTCGGTTTCCAAATTCCCGCTACATGTATCTACTGTAGTTTGGATTAAATATAACAAACATTATTTTTATTTTGGGTGTGCTTGTTTACACATCATAAATAAAGTTGAATATCATGAATGTCGATATAAGCTTGGTTCTGATGAGTTGTATAACCCTGGCAAGTGATGGCGCTGCAAGCCGTTGCATGCAATGCCATCTAGTAGGGGAATATCCCAATTAATAACCATAAGAGATGCTTAAGCATACCTTAAAGGGTGAAGTGCAACACGTTTGTACACATGCAACATTTTTCTGAGCATAATTTTGCTTCAAAAATCTTAGAAACACTAAATTTACCACATAAATACTGTTTGCAACTCGCTGATACTCTACGGAATATGCCCTGTTCAAAATGTTGAAAACATACATGTGCAGTGTATTTCAACCTTATTTGTCAAGTAGACAAAAATGACACCTAGCTGCATGTGAAAATGTATGCAAAAATCATCTAAAGTGTCCGCTTTAGCTGAAGCTGTCAGCCAAATACTGCAAGCCTATGAGCCGTTAGGAGAAGCCAACTTTCTCATAGAAAGGCAGCAGCAGGTGTGTTCCGAAGTACAGTCATATGTTTCAAACTTTTTAAACTATAGTTTATTTATCACAATCCCCAGACTTGGAAAACCTGTAAGTCCGGGAAGGTCAGGGGAGATGGATTTATTTTTAAAGTCGGGGAAATATAATAAATCTCATGAGACAGAAATCAAGAAACTCAAGCTATCAATTGAAGCAAACTATGCTGTGAAAGAGACCAATAATGAAATTGTAAATTTGAAAAAAAAAAATCATCTAAATTTGAAGTTTTTTTTATTAAAATGTGCGCTCTATTGCTGGTTCCTTATTGGACTTTGTGTTCACCTCAAGTTTATAAACAATGAATAATAAGTGTAGCAGTTTTTACATTGGCATATGTCATATTTATAATTTTAAGTGATCAGGGAAATTTATTTAAACCTTGAAAAGTCAGGGAAGTTGAAAAATGAATTTTTGGGGGAACCTTGCAGTACATGTTGACCTGGTTTTGGATTTCACCTCTAGTAAATGGAAAATCATGATTTTAACCCGTTGCCTTGTTTCACCGTACATGTGCTGTCCAATAGCAGAATGAATTTGTAAAGATAATGTTTTAATCTGAACCAAATATCCGCTAATCTCGTTTACCTGTGGGGGAGAGCAGACAAAATTTAATTATTGTTTCCATGAATTATTCCCAGCACGAATCATTCGAAACCTGCGCTTTCCCCCCACACTCCCAAGATGCACCGCGGCAACCACGAGCTGACGCTAGGTGGAGCGCCGCAGGGCTTACCTCTCTACTTACCTCCAATGCTGCAAACAAACTTACCCACCGATTTAAATGAAGCTAAAGGTCAGATCCGGGCACCCTGGTGCTCGGCAGGCTCCCTCTCTCGTAGGCCAATGGCACCAATTATACCCCCCTGCCAAACTGGATTGGGATTGGAGGATGCCCGGTGGTGCCCCTGGTGGCATTTTCTGACAACTCTATGGTGTGCAGTTCAAGGCGCTGAAATGCAGTTTAAAGATGCTATTCTGCACGTACTACACATTCTGGTATTCTGTTTGATTTTTTTGTTGCCTATTTTTAAACGTTGTGAGTCTCTTAAGTTTGATTTCAGTTTAGTTGTACAGGCTGACCCACAGGGTACCCCTAGAAATTCAATTTTCAACTTTCCTGACTTTTCCAGGTTTAAAAAAATATTTTCCTGAAAAATGCGAAAATGCTATATTGTTCGCTATAAACATGAGGGGAACAAAAAATTTAATAAGGAACCAACAATAGAGCACACATTTCATTTAAAAACTTCAAATTTGTATTAGTTTTTTTTCAAATTTACAGTTTCATTTATTGATCGCTTCCACTGAATTGCTTGCTTCGATTGATAGCTTGATTTAATAGAAATAAAAAACCTAAATTTTTCTTTGTCAGGTTATTCGTCTTACAATCAGAAATGGTACCAGGGAAATGGTGGCCATCTTGAGGATTTTCTATGTAAATGTTGTTGCCATTTGCAACATTTCTTTGGTCTTGCACTTCTTAAAAAAATTTTAATTAATTTTTGTAATGAGTGTAGACTTTATGATCAACCTTCAGCACCACAAATAATCACAATTATATTGAAATTAGTCTCACCAGGAATCGAAAACGACATAACAGGGTCACTCAAGTCTTGCTTGAGACTATTTTTACATGGCCGAATTTGCATTGTCACGAGCTTCTTGGAAGATACACAAAAAATCTTAATGCAGACCAGCCCAGGAATTCTACCCCAAGGAAACTACCTGTGTTTGGAATTTCCTGACGCCCCTCCCTGGCCGAAGTACCAAGAAGGGTCCGTCAAACAACTAATTTTTTTTGCAAATTAAGTAGACCAGTTTTTTTGGAACGTTCAAATATGTCCCTCTGGCTTTCATGGTCCGCCAGGAGCGCACATGGCCACTCAAAATGTGAACACTGTACATGTACTCTTTTAACTCAGTTTTTTGGCAGAAAATTATTGCCCCTGAACCTTTTATGAAGTATTTTTTGGGATGGCCATACTTCAAACTTAGGATTGTATAAACCAGATGAGTATCAGTATGAGAACATTTCGAAAGTTGTTTTTTTGGATTCATGCAAGATCCAGTAAAAAATGGGCTAGTGTTCAAACTGTATTGCATTCCAAACTAATGGAATAAAGAGTTTTTATGTTATCAGTATACTGTTGGTGGTAGTAATGGCCAAGGAGACAGTAGCCGAAAATGATTTTTGAACTTTAAATTTTTTTAATGGCGAAAATGCTGCGATGTCTTAAGTGGGCAGCTGCATGTAGGGTCAACTTGTGGCCTTTGTTTCGGAACGTTTCCCACAATTTTCATAGTTGGATTTAAATATTCTTTATTTATGGTAATCGTCGGTCCGAAACGACGGGCTTGATCGCAGAAAGGGATGACCGGAATTCAGTGGTTTCATAAACAAGTCAAGTTTATTGCGTGTGAACTGATGTCACATTAGGAAGCAGAATATATTTAAAATTAATGTCTGTAGACTGCTCAGACTTCAACATATTTTAATTGGGGTAACAGAAAAGGAATCTAGTCACTGCAAACAGCATGTAGACAGTCTAAGCAGGCTTAACTTGATTGGAAGAGGTGTCAATTCGAATAAAGGCATGTAAAGCAAATATCAAAGAAACTTGCTGTACACCCATATGGAAAAAATATAAGCGATAAATATATTTTTTTAAGTATATTATTTATATATGGAACATATACAAAAATTGGCCCAATTCCATATATGAATAATATATCATATATATAAAATTATATAGGTAAAATATATAATATAAATATAGAATAAATACCTGAATACATAAAATTATATATGTAAAATATATAATATATATATAGAATAAATACCCGAAATATATGGTTAATGTTCTGAAACTATCTATAAAATATACATAAAATATATTCTTTCATTAATGGAAAAAAGGTA
>JAQFYZ010002514.1:0-16721 GCA_034695085.1 Cylindroiulus punctatus | reverse complement strand
ATTAACACTTTGCACAATTTTGGATTTTAAAATTAACACTTTGCACAAGTTTGGATATTAAAATTAACACAAACTTTTAATTTATTTTTAACCATATAGAATTTTTCGTTCCCCGTTCAGTATCAACATTCTGAAAGTCGTAAATAATGCAGTTTTATAAATAAAAAATAATACATGTATGTACATGTATGTGAATAAAAGCTTATGAATAAAAAAATGTGCACGTGCAGTTTTGATATTTTCTCATTTTTATTCAAATTTTTATCAATAAACGACGTAATTCACGACTTTCAGAATGTTGCTACTCAATGAGGGACGAAAAATGATACGTAGTAAGATAATTTAGCGTTTTTATTAATTTTAAAATCCAAGATTGTGCAACGGAGTAGAATTCAAACTGACTTAGAAATAAGTAGAACAGCATAAAAGGAGCCAGTATTCTCGAATTATGTGTGTGGCGAAATGCCAAACAGTCATGTGCAAGGCACGTGCTCAATATTATACAGGTAGGCCCCAAAATCAGAGCTGTGTTCCCAGTTATTGCTCCTCATTTTAATGTCGTGTAAAGACGATAATTGTCGGATTTAACGTCACCACCAACTTGTTCCATCGCCGTGACATTGTTTCGTTTTTGGAGTTGGAAATTCTAGGAGAACTTGGGTGGCTCCAGAGCAATTCTAGCGGGGATCCATTTAAATGCAGAATGGGGTACCACGCCCATTTGGCCTGTCGTGTCGTCCACTTTCGGAGGCGCCTGGCCATTTGGTGTGGGTGAGAGGACACGCTCGAGTGGGACGGCTGGGGAAGCTTTTTATCTGGTTTCCGTATTTATGAATGTTTTTATGGGGTTTACTTTATCTCTGCGCCAACACTAAAGTGGATTAAGTTGTACGAGCTCTAGAGCCACATGTCCTTGAGAGGATTCTCGCCTACTTTTTTACGTCGATATGCTCCACCCTGCAGTAAAACCCCGGAGCAGTTTTTAATTTTCTATGAAACCCATCGAGACTGAGGAGGCCCGTGGCTGGTGATACCATTACATGTCATAATTACTGACACTAAAGGAAAATTGCGAAAAAGAGATGACATAACATTTAAACGTCCCCTTTGCATATAATTCAGTAGATGACCAAAATAGCTAATTTTGAAGTTTGTCTAATCTGTGTCGTCTAATTCTAATTTTCTATCTGTATGTAATGTCTAATGTCTGTAATGTCTAATTTTCTATGAAACCCATCGAGACTAAGGAGGCCCGTGGCTGGTGATACCATTACATGTGATAATTACTGGCACTAATCGAAAATTGCGAAAAAGAGATGACATAACATTTAAACGTCCCCTTTGCATATAATTCAGTAGATGGCCAAAATAGCTAATTTTGAAGTTTGTCTAATCTGTGTCGTATTGTGTGAAAATTGTTGGATATGGGCCTATTATGTGCGATATGTGCCTATCTAGAGCCTAGATACTGATCGAGTTTCTCCTAACAGCATGTAGGCTGGCAGTGATTGCTTGGCAGATGAGCAGCCAAAAATTTGTACGTTAATTAGGTTAAACATAAGATAAAATAAAATGAAATGGATATATTTCGACAGCTAGCTAGAACAGGTGTCATTCTTTTATATGTATATCAAACTGCATTGCAGCGAAACAATTACTCTGTAGTTGATACACGTTATTTACACGCTTTTTAGGCACAAGCAAAATTTAGCATGGACAGGGCAATGAGTGCCCTAAGGTGGATTGAAACTATGTTGGAACACCCCCTGGAACCCCCAAAACCAGACGAAGGATTTAGGGACCAGCTGGACGTAGCTTATGTGCTGAAAGACGGAGTTGCCCTTTGCCAGTTAGTAGCCTATTATAATTTTGCACTTAGCTTCACGTCAAGAAATGGTAACTAATGCATAACTTAATTTCCAGGTTAATAAATATACTCGAACCTGGCTTGATAAAGAAAGTCAATACAATGAAAGCTCCATTCAAACAGGTAAGTCTTTTTAGCACTATATATCTAGCTCTAAAACATGCTATACAGCACTCAGTGATAGTGAATTAATTTTTCCTGAGACATCGCATAGCCTTCGTGAAATTTCCAAGGTAGACCTTGAGTCTTACAAAGAATGATCGTATAAAATATAGGGTTGCGTATTTCATGCTGAGTCAATAACCTCTTAACATTACCAGACTACAAAGTAATCCTTTGATTAGATGTCAATAAATTACATGAGTATTTAATTCCAAAAGATTAAAATTGTGAGTGACCCTTAACTCCTTGAATATAGAGGCCTTCTTTGGAAAACGTTTGCTCCAGCTTATTATTAGAATCGTTATGGGATTTCCACTATAAAATGACTCAAAATAAGCAAAACCCATTTTCTATCTGGAACAACTGCCATGAAAAATAGCTGTTATCAGTATTTATGCCCTGATTTTGCGAGCGATTTCCTATTTGTAAAAAGGCTAAGGCGACCTACCTGTTGCTTTTTATGTGATTATCGACTGTTGAATTGTTTTCTGCGTACTTTTCGTTGTGCCACATTTTCAAATTGTAATTTGAGAAAATATGTTATGCGAGTCCAAAACTGTAATTTCTATTATGTACACGTTCAAAATGTTACTTGGTCGACCATACTGAGTGAAAATATTTTACAGCCATTGTTTTCTGAGAATACGTTATGTAAGCAATTGCTTTTCCTACAGAACTTATTTTCGTAAGTTAAAAGATAGCATTTCCAAGATGTTTCCATGTATGATCCTACTCTCACGAGTGCCTTAAATGGACAAATAGGACAGAATTTCCATTACAGTTAATTGCAATTTGGATGTCAGTACGTCCGTTTACACTTTCTTTACCACAACATGCTTAGACCAGGCTGATGCGGCACTCATTGAAATTGTGGTCTTGTCGGGAAAAAAAATATTGAGAACGTTAAACCGGCTCCAAATGAGCTACTATCACCAATGTCTACTTTCTTGACACAATAAAAGCAGAATCGAGGCCTGTTTTCCTGAAGCAAGGGTTTAGCAATTTCGGTGTAGCAATATTTTGTTTGATTTTATAATGCTAACATGTTAGGAAACTGCTATCCTTGTATTGGTTAACAAGTTCACTATTGAAATTAATTAGCTAATAGTTGAAAGCCGTATGTCAAAATCGTCAAAAGACGTGTTGTAACCATCCTAACGTTTTTTTATACATGTAAATACATGTATATTCAGTGTGCACATTTTGAAAATGTTGTAAATTAAAATTTGAGACTATTTATAGCATTTTTAATATTTTGGAAATTAACAGGTGGGGAAAAGGCAAACTTGGAAAGTATCATGCACAAAACTACATTAACTGTCTTGGGTTTTAAATTTACTGAGCTCCATTTAATTAAAGCGAGTAACCGCCTACAATCAAGTTGTTTTATTTTTTAGAGAGAAAATGTGGAAATGTTCTTGAAGGGATGCGAATCGTACGGTCTTAAATCGCAGGATCTTTTTCAAGTTAATGATCTCTATGAGCACAAAAATCTCTACATGGCAAGTATAATTTTTTTGTGAAGGTTGCCTCCCTCGTGCCCAGTCCACCTAGCAGAAGTGCCAAAGTGGTCATCCCAGATTGCCTTCATGGGGGTGCTTTGCAATAATTCTGGCCTTTTCTCGTGTTACCGAATTCTTGTTCTGTGCGGAGGATTTGCAATTGTATGTCAGGCACAATGATCGACGTTCCTTGTCAGGGTTCAAAGGGAATTGATGAGAAACTGGGCTGACCGAACAGGGCTAGCATGCTGTGTTAAATGCAGAGGAAAAGATTAAGATCCCATCAGTCTTGACATTTAATATGCACCAAGGAGAGTGATGTCATTTTCAGAGTTACTGTTAATGTGGACTGCCTGTTAATGAGGAAATTAAAAGTCCGGTCATAAAAGCTGGCTAGTAAGTACTATTTTAGGCCTGGACTTATTCCCTTACACCCACCAGAACTTATTTTGTCTCCATCTAGTTGTCATGTGCAAGGCACGCTTTCCAAAATAATTTCTGATAGCCTTAACCTACGCCCCTGTGATGTAAACACTTAGTGAACAAATACGCCTACTTTGGAGATGTCATGGGCCAGCAAAGAATAAGGCTTTCTCTGTGCTCCCTCTCTCGATTACATTATTTGATTGACTGAAACACTGTTCGCAAACACTGGACCTTGTAGGAGTCATTGTTTTAAAAAAATTTTTTCCAAGAATTGAGTTCTCCTAGATAAACTAGGGTTATGTCATCACATTTTCGTGATTTTCAAACCCCATTCCCCCTACATGTATGTCAACATTCGTCATCATTACCGAAGAAAATGTGGTCAATTTGTTTTATCAAAGTTTGAGCATAAATAATGGATATTAGACACGCAAAATCACATTGTTGCAAAACTGGATTACAAATGATGGGTTTCAATCCAATGTTTTATAAAACAACAATGATGACATCATCATTTGATAACCACCTCAAGTCCATAATAATTTGACTGAACCCCTCCCCCTTATGATGATGACAAAATATTTGAACGTCCCCTATAGCCCATAGATTTTTGCATTGTGGCTGCCCTCAATCCTGCATGGACTGTGAAATAACATTACAAATACATGTAATAACTAGCCTATTTGTTGCTCCTTAGTCATACAAGGAACATTTAGAATAGTTATTTTTGCTGGATTGAGAAGGGATGCCAAATAGTTTCTTATAAGAATGGTACAAAATGTTTATGAGTTTTGTGGAAACTCGGGCATCTTCGAATTCTATTGCATTTTGATGTTTGACTTTAACAGAACATAATTTTGATAGGCCTGTACACCAAAATTATATTTTGTTGCTGTATTTCCAGGTCGTCGATTGCCTGTTTGCACTAGGAGGATTGGTTAGCTAAATTCATTCACATTAATCGAAAGGTATTCTGAATTTCAAATAAATTGACTTTTTAATGCAACTTTGAAAATTTAGGCTCAGAAAAAGGGATTTGAAGGGCCACAACTAGGAGTAAAAGTGGCGGACGAAAACAAACGTCTATTCAGCCAAGAGCAGTTATCCGAAAGTCAACGGATCATCGGATTGCAATATGGGACGAACAAAGGAGCTTCGCAGGCAGGAATGACTGCATATGGGACAACTCGGCAGATTCTTCCAGATGGTAGATAACAGTTTTAATAAGGCTTCTCTTTTAATCCAGTTATTTGGGTTTGGGAGGGGTAAAATTTTCCTCCCAACTGTCCGCTCTATGTGCTCATGTCCAGTGCATAGTTTTGAAAAAAAATGTCCATAGTGTCAATGTTTGCTTTTTGTTTCCTTATTTTAGCCACTCTGCCATGATTGATTTTTACTGCTTATGATGATTGGTGGCAAAAATTAGACAATCCTAATGCACAAATGAAGAATATTGCCTAATAACTCCTCAAGATGATGCCATGGCTTAGCGTGAGACTTCAGTTTTAATCAACAGCTTCATTGGAAAACATTGTTTGGTTAATTTCTCAAGTTATGTATTTTAAGTAATTAACCATCATCATTTTCCACAATTATAATTGTCATTGTGATTCGTTTCATTACACGTGTTTTTATGTTATTAGAGAGTGCCAGAAAACACGAAAACGAAACGTGTGACTGCCCGGAATTTGGTGACGTATAGGTCAAGACGTTTCGTTTTCGTTCATGTTTTCACGTTTGCTGGCACTCTCTATTGTCGGAAATGCCTGTGCTTTCATGTTCATTCCATTCCCAGGACATGCTATGTAAACTCGTGAACTTCCAGCTACCATTTGTGCCTTTTATTCTCAAGGACAAATTCCATTTCTCATTAATCCTGTTGTTAGGAATGTGACTAACGTTCTTTGGTTATTGAGTTTATAAAAAAATCATTGTCATTTTACTTCCATATTAAAACTACACATGGAATGAACTCCTTCTCTCTATAGCATTTTTTCTTTATTTACATGATTTTCAGAGAGTGGAATTTAAAGGCAAGTGAAAAATTGCGTTGAAAAGTAGCTTGTGTGTAAAACTTGTTTTTCTCGCAGTTGCCTGATTTTGACAAGTGTTAGCCAGAGCCAATACTACCTCGACCATACTTGGTTTGCTGCAGAAACCGAGCATAAAAACATGGAGAAAACCTTTTTCATGTGGAATTAATTTTACTAAAGTGATTTGGAAAGTTCAAAATCACAACAATATAAATTGGACTACCATTCATTTAGTCGACAACCTTCTCTTTTCCTGCATTTTTGCTGCCGCCTTTTTCTTCATGATTTGTAGCCTCTTGTCGGCAGACATCATGGAGCTGGAACTTGCAGATTTTGATGAGGTGTTTGATGAGGATGATCCATTGCCTCCAGCAGATGCAGTCGATGTGGTTTTAGGAGCGGAGAGTGTAGCCAGAGATGATGTGGAGGACGATTTTGCAGGTAAGAAACTGCTACCTGCACTTCCAGTTGTACTCGTTGGAGTAGTCGGTGTCTGAACTGTGCCACTACTGGTGATACTTTGAGAGTTAGTCTTCGTGGATGCGATCAAATTTAAAAATTGGCTAGGTTTAGTTGCGCTTTGCACCACGCTCGGTTTTGCTGCACTGGCTCCTATGGTAGTGGGCTTAAGAGATGGCAAAGATTTGCCTGCATTCTGTTGAGATGCCTTTGGAACTTGGTGAGATTTTCCGCTAAGGCTAGCCGCTAAACCAGCAAGCCCGATTGGCTTGTTCCCTGAAGCAGTTGCGGAACTCGAGGAAACTGCACTAGTAACCTAATCAATTGAACAAATTAAAAATTAAGTAAGCTGTGGTACTAGCAAAGCCATAGAAAAATTAGTCTTACCTTTGGTTCGGCTCTCTTAAAAATGTGAGTTTGTGGTGGTGGAGTTATAATCGGTTCCAATTTAATTGGCTTGCCAATGATACTGCTCTCCTTAGTGGATGCTGATACCACTGGCTTTGCAGCTTTCTGGTTTTTGCTAGCCTGTTAATATGGAAAACATTAGCAACTTCATTATGTAAGGGTATATGCAACTTAAATTATTAAAGTGGTTTCATGAGCTGCCTTAGCAAAGTGATATACTTTATATTATTTCTGTTGGTAATCCAATAAAAGTAATTACCATTTTTCTCATATTTTTAGTACACTTGGCACAGTACCACACTAAACGTGGGTCGTTGACTTCATGGTCAGTGATAAGAGGTTTATGGCATTCCTAAAATGAGAAAAAAGGAAATTTACATTATTAAAAAGGTAAGTTGCTGATGCCGACTATTGTAAAGGAAACTTGCCAAATTCCAAAATTGCACTGTACTATAGAAAAACAAATTACCTGATGATAAAGACTGTGGCAGTCCTGACATTCCACAAGAGTGTTTCCAGGTGCGACATCAAATGATCTAATCACAAAATAGCAGATTTTAAAAAGTAATCGTCTTTGAACTCTAAAGTTCAATTGAAAGCATGTTTCCTACCTGCAAACTACACAAGCTAAGCCCATTTCCAAAGCAATGTCCGTAGCACTAGTATTATCATCAGAGCTCTCCTCCTCTTTTACTACAACAACAGGGGACGAAGCTCTGATAGCAATTTTTTCCATTCGAGATTTTTTTATTTCTGGGACTACATCAACTTCTTGTTTTAACTGTAAATGAGACGCAGCAGATAAGTGTGACGACTACATTTACTAAATACATGTAATTGTTTGTAAAACGTCTGTGGGGGTTCTACTTTATCAAAAGTACGCTTTTCCGCTTCTTTTCGTTTGGTTTCATCTTCCTTGACCGAAACTTTTTTACAGGGCTGTTGAGGTGGTTCCAATGTTTGTTTTGTGGATAGTTTCTTGGAGCCATAGCTGGATAGCTGGTAAGAAATGTACAAAAACAGCAGCATGAAAAACTCTTATAATTGAATGTCTACCATGTTGAATCAGCAGCTCATATCCATCTGACAGTTCCAGTCTTTGATAACAAGACTCTTTATTGTCCTACATGTATATGAAAGGAAACACTAAATATTTCCCCAGCCCAAACACTTTCATGACACTTACCGGTACTTTCAATGGCTCTTGTCCATACACTGAGGATGATGTGTGATGATGCAGGCCGTCATCTAACAATTGTTTTAATTGTTCCGTGGAATCTTTTGCTTTTGAATGTAGCAATCGTAATGCTTTCACAAATAAAGGATCCAATTCAAAGTTTGCCATTCGAAAATGCCAAATTTGTGCTCAGACTGTACGAAAAGAAATGCTCACAGATGTTTGCAGAATTTGAAAGGCTGTAACATAAAGCGCCGCAACATACTGTACATGTAAATTTGACAGTTCGAAATTCGACCCATATACATCTGTAGTAGCCTTGGGTAAGCTGTCTGTTCTATTTGGAATTGTAAATGTATTTTTGTATAATTTTTAAGGTGTCTTTCTTTTAGTTGAATTGTTAAAGCGTGTCAAGATGTTTGGGGTGATTGTTTCTGGACGCTTGGTAAGCTGCTTGTAATATATTTATCCACGTTATAGGCCTATAGTAGTTGCATTGCTGTTTAGGTTCTGGACCACGTTACGCGAGCTAAAATCGATTGCCATTCGCAGGAAATGTTGTATACAAACTTACTGTATGATGTGTGTGGAAGGCATTGTTGAAAAAATGCTAAATTCAAGATGAAATAATGCGATATTTTCATTCGCGTGCAAAACCAAATGCGCAAATACACTGTACGCTCTCTGTCTAGTTAGGACAACTGTAACTTAAATCCTAACCTAGCTGACATACCGGTACATGTTTTGATGATTATTTATTATACAACCCCATTTCTGACCTTTTCAGCCCCAGACTGACTTTGAAAGAGTTGGTCTCACTCAATTCTTATTCAATATCCCTGAGGCGGACAGCATAAATCATATCGTGGTTTTCATGACTGGTACTGAACCTTTTCCTGAAGATGTAGGAGGACTTGGTGAGCATACATCTCCAGCCATGATATAGGCGGATTTGATGATTACGTTATTTGTCTAGTTAAATGGGAAACAAGTACTACAAGATCGTTTTCCATATGTATTGCAATAATTCCATTAATGTATGTAATTTTGTAAACAAATTTTTTTCAAACTTCTTGGATTTGTAAGCGTTTTGAGGAATGTTCAAGTGTTGTGTCATCTTTGGAGGGAAGGTCAAGTGTACCGCGTTTTTTTCAAACGAGTGTTTTCGTTATTTTAATTTTCGATGTGAAATATCATCATTTCTGATGTAAGTTTTGATAAAACATTCTCTTGCATCTAAAAAATCTTTTGGTCAATGACATCATTCAGGAGAAGGAAAGGGGGTCTGTCTGTAAATGATAACAACTACTGAATTGGGTATGGGATTCATAAAACCACGATAAGGAAATGACAAATCTTGACTCACCTTCAAGGTTACAATTACGAAATTGTCAGATATGAAAATCCAAGCCCTGAAGACTAATGTAAAAAATTTATCATGCTACCATGCAAATATCTCTGTTAATTGTAATGAGGTTTAAGTTCAGTTTAAATTCTGGAATCTGTGTGTAACATCCCTTATTTTGTATACAATTTTCAGTATATTTTAGTTGGCCAAACCCTAATGCTCCTCCATGCTGGCAGTTACTTGGCCATATATCCAACATAAAACCAAGTGCAATTTTTAAAATATCTAATTTGAAAAAAGGTAATCATTTTAAAACCAGCTTTGACAGGAGCATAAATGGATTTTGAATTATTAATATCGAATTTCTTTTTGAATATTTTAGAAGGTGAAATTAGTCCTCATCCTTTCATGCAACAACAATCAATGCACTTGGCCCAAATTGGAATTTCTGTAGAACCACTGATAGCCATTAACAATCACACGCCTGTAACTGTTGCTGCTCCATCAACTGTCGACTCCTTCACAGAATTTACCACCAAAATGTTGGAAAACTTCTTTAATTATGCTTCTTCATTTGCCCAATCGCAGTTAATGATGACGCCAAATGCCTCAGAGACTTATGTGCCTTTCAGTACATTGCAGAACTGGTTTAACAATTTTCAAAGAAGATTACAAGCAAATCCATATTTCTGGAGAAGTTAAATTGAGAAACTGGATGAATTCTAGGTTCGTACACCCTGAGGCATGTTTGAATAATTATTGACTTGTACTTTTATATATGCAAGATAACGATATTAAACGATAAATTTATTTTTCAAGCTGGGCAATATTACAAAATAATTTTTATTAATATTCGACGGATTAGAAAACAATTTTACAAAAATCTATACATGTACACCAAATTAAATAATAGATCCCATGTTGCTAGTGTGGTTTAGGAACATAGCCATCTACATAGAAGTTACGGGTTGCCGAAGGCACCATTATTGTCATGCCCTCCAAATCTTTAGTTAATTTAAGTTGACATCCTAATCTGGAGTTTTCACTAAGATAAACAGCAGTGTCGAGCAAGTCTTCTTCACTAAGAAAAGAGTAAAACTGGGTTATTTAACTTTGAAAAACGTGACATTTGAAAGTGAAATGAAAGTAGTTTCTTATTACTTTTGTTCACTCGGAATGAGTTTACTGAAGTATTCTGGTTGTATATAGCAATGGCACGTACTGCATGCCAATGCTCCTCCACAAGCACCTGAGAAACATAATACATGTACATGTAATTTAAAACAGATACTGATGAACAGCTGCTCTACCAACAAGATGTCAAGGAAAGAGTGGAGTTCAAGGTTCTAAATTCCTTCCAACTCTTTAAATTCCAATGGATTAGTATTGAATTGCATAATATCGTGAAACAAGCATAATTACCTTCAAGATCAATATTATATCTATGTGCCAAAAAAAGGACACTATCGCCTACTTTTCCTCGAACTGACACCCGACTTCCGTCGCTTTTAACATACACGACATTTACTCTGTGACAGAAATCGAAAGGACTGACTTAGAAAAATTACAATTTCACTCTTGAGACCTTACTCATTTGGGTTGCAACTAATTGCAAGAGCTTACACTTCTTCTTCACTCTTAGGATCCTGGAGTTCATAGTCGCCCCTGGGAATCTCCTTCTCTTCTGCATAAACATTATTGCATGTATTACAGCAATTTGAAACGAAAAGAAAGTGATGAACAACAATTTGCAATTACCGGAACAGTACGTTCTAACATTTTGGACTAGCGATAAAGGGTTGGTCACAGAAACTTTATCAACATTATTCCATGGGTTACCAACATGGACGCGATTGATCAATTGACGCAGCAACATTATAGGACTCCTAGAACGTATACAATTCATTACGACGCGCGACAACCAACAGCAACTCAGAAAAAGACAAATTTAGTTTGAATAAAATTCAAATTAAATGGACAATATACATGCTGAGGCCGCCATATTTAAGCATGCCACACAGACCACGTGAGCAGCTAGGCGAGTCGTGATTGGTTCGTTGGACGAGCCTCTCATTAAGCTCTGTGGCCTTCGTGTTTTACGCCTAACTGGCTGAGATTCAGCGTCCCTGAACGCTTGACCACCGTCACTCCGTTTAAATATCGTGTAACGAATAGAATTCCTCGGCCCCGCTGGCCGCTAGGTGAACGCGCAGCGCTGCACGCGCTCAACCTCTAGAAGTTCGAACCTGATGTTCTAAAAAACATTCTTAAAATTGCGATTTGAGATGGCGGTCGTCGCTCTCATATTTGTGTGCTTTTGTGGATATCTGTTCGTTTAACCGTTTTAATGTCGCGGTCTTTCAGCTGCGGTCGAGCATACGATAGCAATGCTGGCATTTCTATCAGTGAGTCGTGTTTTTGTCTAGCCATGGCTTGTGCGTGCAGGAAATAATTTGCTATTCTGGGTCGTCGTTCCCAGTGACAATGGCGGCTGCTCTAGGCCTGTGCGGCCAAATGGGCATTTTAACCTTGTGGACGTTGCTGTTATTCTTCCGTGATTATACATGTGCGAACACGGATGGTTCGCCGCTGGTGACGAACAACTCGGTGTCGTCGGTGGACCTGGAGATGCTCGGCGAGGAGACTAGCCAGTCGAGCACAATTTATTTCAACAACCCCCATCTGTTGAAAGACCAAAAAGGCTTCCTTAAAGGTGGCCTCAAGAATGGGCAGAAGCTCAGCAACTCTGATGTTGAGACAATCGGTGGGATTTACTTGCAAGACGAAGCGCACATCATCGCCACGCATCTGAGGACTATTTCCAACGAGGAATTGGGGGTCACCGCATTACAGGTAATTGCTTTTATTACCAGCATCTCGGCGAGGTGTCAAATTGTGGGCCTTACCTCATTTGACCCTACAGGTTGTAAGTAGTAAACTATATAGACGAGTTACTCGTATTCTCTAGTTGGGGGTACGGGTACGTGAGCATTACATGGATGCGAAATGAACCGCGAAGTTCTGGTATTCGTTTGGTCATAGCTATGTATTGGTTGTGGTGTTTTGTTTAATGACCAGTTTATGGCCGAAGAAAGTTTTGAGTGTGTTGCTGTTATGATGTATAGGACGTTCTGCATAGGAAAGCCAGGGTACACCAAACTAAGTTTGATTGATGAGATGATATACCACGGGGATATTTTTGGACGTTTGGGAGAAGCTATAAGTGGACCGAATGCTCGCTGAAATTGAGGGCACCCATTTTCGAGTAGACTCACAGTAATTAGGGGGCGCAAAACGTTAATCTACTCAGAATTAATATTGCCAAAAATGTAAATAATGTTCTTCAGGGCTCCCAGCTTCCAAAGAAACTCCTTGAAATTTGATTTGTGAAGTGACTTCAAGTGAGTGGGAACCCTGCCATAGTCGTCACCAGTTTTGATGTTCTGACCGAATTATTTTGACAAGTCTTTGCCTCGAAAGTTAGTGCGACTTAAACGGTACCCAAAATAAACTTGAATTCGCTCATTTTCGAACACTCAGTTATTCAGCTATTCTCGAGGTCTTGCGAATCCTTCGCCGCGCATCCATCTGATGCCTACATACTGAGAACGCAAAAATAATTCAATAATTTTAAATTTGAATTATATTAAAGCCTCATATGATCTACCAGATTCGAAAAAAATGGGTAAATACTGTCAACTGTTTTAAAGTTCGAGCCAAAAATTATCTCGGAGGGATGTTCAAAAATCATGTCATGATTGGCATCACACTTTCTTGATTTACAAACTGATTACAGCGTGATTTACCCCCTCTCCTCCATTTCTGTATTGTCATCATTTTCAACCTCGAATTGACAATTTTTGGGTGATCGAAACATAGCCATAAATGATGAAGACAAACATCTTAGGCGACATTTTCTGGAAAGCTGGACGACATGCAAATGTCAAATGTTGAGTTTTAACAGTTTTTGAAACACCTTTCAAAAAAAAAATGAAGACAATACTTGGAACGTCCCCTTAATTGGCCCGCATATATCACGAGTAAGATAGTTATGTGAGCTTTAGAAGTCTTGATTGATGGCTGATGTGTAGGCTATAAGTGGCATAATTTTGCAAATATCACGAATTGGAACGAAATTAATGATCAGCCTAATTTTTAGGTTAGAAATCGGTGGGAAAGCCGGCCATTTGAATTCGCAATTTGTGCGGCTAAAAATGTTCCGAACAAGTTTTTGAATAATCGCAAAAGTTATAATTAACGAATCCAAGAAAGGCACCGAGTTTCATTTGGTTAATTTATCATTTTTAAAAAACATTTCGTTTTTGTTTCGCATAAGGGGAGAAAGCGCCCTCGGGGTCTGTCGCGTTTTATTTGCGCAGCTGTGCGTTATAAACCGAAATTTATAAAACTGGAATTTGACCATTAAATTTCTTTTATGGTTGTCTCAGGAAGCCGAAATATTTCTGCATAATGAGGAAAGGAGCCGATTGCCCCATCTCGGCGACCCCCATTTCGGCAGGTTTTTTTTGAACTTTTGCTAATGCTAGGAATTTTATCTTTCCTTAATTGCCCCCCTTTTCCTATTTCCCTTTTTCGTCCAGGATCGTAAAACGTGCCAGATGCATTCGTGTTTAGGTGTGAGACACTGAAAATTACATTCATTGTCTGAGTGGCGGTGCCCCTACAGCTGCTGGCTATTTAGGGGGCAGGGGGTGGCGACGCCTCCCCGCCCCAAACCCCATCGTCTTCGGCTCTCTTTTAATTTCACCGTACATTGTGCTCGTTTGATTCCTCCAGAGCGCTTTTTACGTTCCCCTCCCTTGCCACAAAGCTGCATAAACCCCTCATCAAATGTTATAGTCTTATCTTACCCTCCTTAGTTTATTGGCGTTACATATTCTTGCTAATTAATGAATTGCATGCGATAAAGCCATAAAAAGGCGGCCTGAGAAGAAGGCATGGAATGGACGGCAATGGCTTCACAATTTCAGAAAACCTGGGCAAAAGACGCGACAACGCCATGGGCCATTTTGGAGACAGTGCTCTCAAGATTGACATCGTTTCTGGACGACCCCTGGAGTACGGCTTGGATTTAAACGTCAACAGTCAGGGAAAGTCGCGCGATATCAGGAAGGTGTGTGGAAAAGTCAGGAAAATAATCGGGGTGTCGAATAACACAAGGTGTTATTCATAAGTTATTCATAAAGTAACCCTTTCCATTTCAAAAGTTAATATTTGAAAAACATGGACCAAATTTTGCAAAATGTAAAAGTACTGCTAAAAGTTTTGCCTGTCACTAAATTAATGTGGAACTAACCAAACATGCAAATGAAGCGCACGTGATCATTGGACGGGAATATTGCTCCATTATTTGCGAATATTGCAGCTATTTAACCACAGAACCAATATAAAATTGATGTTTTTTACCATCAGGGAAAGTCGTATAATATCAGGAAGGTGTGTGGAAAAGTCAGGAAAATTATCAGGGTGTCGAATAACACAAGGTGATCATAAAGTCACCCACTCCATTTCAAAAGTTAATATTTGAAAAACATGGATCAAATTTTCCAAAATGTAAAAGTACTTCTAAAAGTTTTGCCTGTCACTCGATTAATGTGCAAGTATACATTAATCGAGTGACAGGCGGAACATGTGGAAGTATACATGTACATGTACAAACATGCAAATGAAGCGCACGTGATCACCGGACGGGAATATTGCTCCACCTAGCGACCAATATTCAACCACCGAACCAATATAAAACTGATGTTTTTTACCATGTTGCCGACTGGCGCCTGGTTTATTACCGTTCCATCTTTTTTCGCGTCTACCTACCCATATTTTTACTATCGCCAAATATTTCCCTCGCTCGGCTGGGAGATGAACGTGTCAATGTTGACGCATATTTGCGTCGGCTGGTTACGAGATTTGAGTTGGAGAACGGCCGCAGCTTTTCGAGCGCCAGAACGCATTAATAAATTTGATAAGAGCGTGTTATAAGCTGTGATGAGCGGCCGCTCATAATGGCGATAAGGAAGATCAAATAAAATCGTCTTTAGGCCGTGTTTGAAGTGCGCTTCGTATCGAATGTTGATTGTGGATAAAATTGAATTTCGCTCGTGATAAGCTGGCGTTTGATGATGGCGCCGATTGCCGCCTTGCATGCACCTAGGACGACCATAGATTTGGCTTCTCCAGCTAGGCTTATATGGTTTTATTTATACGCCCGGCGTTTATCCTACGGCTCGCTTTCAACTATTTACACTTTGAGCCGAGAGCTTTCTGTTGCGCGTGTTTGTTTTTATTTTTATTTTTTTTTTGCCAAAGTAGTTGTGTTTATTTATCAGATTGTTGGATAGGCATACACGACCGCCTGTTTGCACACCACCGACGGCAGCCTCTTTTACCCAGATACCGGTATTTCTGGCGTTTGTGCCGTGCAGAAAGGCGCCTGTCCTGTTTTACTGTGTGTGGAAAATTAGCCCGTAAGATTTTGCGTGGTTTCAATGTTTTATGTTGAAATTTAGACACCGATTCGTTTAGAGACACTGACGTTTTATTGGCGCAATAAGCGGCGTTTTCTTTTATGGCCGGCGTCGTAGACCATCGATCTTGGATTCCGCCCTTATCGCTCGTACTTATTGATTGATTTAGCCCATTCGAGGCATAAACTAAATTGTGATTGATTAGCACGGTGTCACACACAACGCGCATGTTGAGGGCCGGGTGATTTTGAGGCAAAAAATGCTACGCTTTTTATCTAACAGTCTATTCACGTCGTCTGTGCGGCAAGTTTAGATTTGCAGATAAGTTGAGTTTTTAGGAAAACTCATCAGGTTTCGTGGAACTGGGCCAATAATTACATGTACACTGTATATGCATAGCAGCTTTGCTCTTATGAAAGGCATGCCGTCCCTACGCGGTCAGTGCTACTATCAGTATTTCGATACTGACAGTAAGTTACAGTATTTGGAAATTCGGACAATGATCAGTATAAGATCCGTACGACCAGTTTTACTGTCGTATCAAGTGTTATTGCCTTGTATACTAGCAGGTTCGGCGTTAAGGAGAACGCTATACATGCTATAGCCACTTCCTTTCCAAACCTGGGTAAATTACATAAAATTGGGTTGGTTTTTTCCTTGGTTAACATTTACTGTAAAAGTGTGGAATTGCCTATAAAAGTTATCTGAAGAATGTGATCTTGTCAGTCTATATACATGTAGGGCAACTGAAATTCAAAAACTATGTTTCCAAGTCGGCTATTTAGTATTAAATCATTTTCTTGATAATAATTATAATTAATTGGTTCAGCTACTTTCTGATAAGCGCTTTTTAG
>JAQFYZ010002513.1:0-16723 GCA_034695085.1 Cylindroiulus punctatus | reverse complement strand
TTTCCCGGTTCGTCAACCGTCAACCGTAGGAAACTTCGGTTGGCCAATCCACGGTTAATCCGGTGGAAACAAGGTATAACCTGACTTTTTGTTAATGCCAGCCAAGTATATGGGGTGGGGCGGAAACAATTCAGTGTTTTAAATTTGGCGTTGCTTCAACGTTTTAGAAAGTGGCCATCAAAAACACATGCCAGTTTGATGCGATTCTACAGTCTACAGAAGTACTCTAAAGTTGCATGTACCCACTTTTTCGGAAAATGTAACGTGTCAGTTTGAAAGAGGGTATGAACACAACACTATGAGTCGACGAGCACGAGTGCTGGTTTTTTATTTAAAAATTGTCTAATATTAAATTCCATGTCACTCTGATCTGACGTTTTTCTTTAATTTTCAGAACTTTATGCCCTATACTCGTGCAGAACTAACTACATACCATGAACTAAATGCTATTATCAACTCTTCATTTGTGTTTTGGCTGGCCGCCTACTAACATTTTGAGGCAGCTCCAAAGTTAAATCATTGAGTTGTTTCTGCCCCACTCTGTACATGTAAATCATGTAGTTGCCCTTCAACAGGCTATGCAATAGCCAATTGACCTTTGGGCACTGGCAGAATGTTTGTGTATCCTATGACACCATTTGAATGCCATCTGAATTTGACATTTGTTTACGCACATAGCGGGTGTTCACCTATGATGTAATAAACTTGGTAAGGGACAGGGTTCCTAAGTGGAACATTGAAAGTTTTGTAACAGTCATTCCAAAGTGGTTAAAATTAATGGAATTTACATGCCAAATTCGGTAGGCAAACTGATTCTGTTATCTAACATGTTTTCAGCATAAGCTGATAACTACGTTTATTGCAAATTCTTTGTAGCGATGTAGAGATAAACGTGGAATTTCATGGGAACATTTGAAAATGGCAAATTTTCAATGCACGATCGGTTTTTTTGGCCTCCATTCCGACAAATTGTAAATCGACAGTGAAAATGATAGCATGGTGTGAAAAAAGTTGGCAGTAAGGATGGACAAATTTTGATAATGTTGGTTTGGTTTGTTGGCTGGTTGAATTGTTGCTTCGTAGCAAATTATATTCATGACGTGGCCTACACTTGGGAAAACATTGCCCTTAATGTCTAGTCTTGTCTTGTGTACTTGACAATGACATACCCCGATTTATGTTGGCAGTATGGACTCCCTGGCTTTGGATCGTATGCTGCAATGTGGTATGCAGTTCAATAGTTATTTTCAAGCACTAAATTAATAGCAAATACCCAGAATTTCTCATTAGATCTTGGTTGACAATTACCAGAAGGCTGATAATGTAAACTGTAAGAAATACTAAGTTGCTATTCATCAACTCTGTATATTTCATTTTTAATCAGTATAACGGTTTACCTGCATTTGCACAGAAGGAATTTCTAATAAGCAGTAATGGACCTAGTGTGTGCTGATAATTCCCCAAGCTTAAGTTAATTTGACCTTCGCTTAGTAGCCTATACTAAGGCGCATGAGTTCAGTGACCAGTACTCGATATAAAACCCAGCTTGACTGACCTTGACATGCAGGGAAATAACCTTTTGTTTAATTGCCATGTTTTTCAATTCAAACTAGCTAGTATCAATTGCTTAATCCCATAATATCCCAAATTTACCATCATCACCAGCACAAGAGGGATTGTTATGCTGCCCCTCCTTGGCCAAAAATACTGTCAAATACTTGAATCAGTACTAGTGATTGCATTCGTAAATATTTGAGCGACCCAATGTAATGATTATTACCGTCATTTAACAGGGTTCATACGCAACTGGAAAGTCAGGGGAGGGCAAAATGGTCAGGGAAAATCACGTTTTTGTTGGAAATTCAGGGAAAGTCAGGGAAAACTATGATGTTTGCTGGTAAATCAGTCAATTTATATAGTCTGTTACACCTCACCTCTCCCTGAAATATTGCTATGCGAAAAGATCGTAGCTTATTCTGCAACAATCACCTAACCCCCTCCTTTTTCCCAATGATTTCCAAAAATGTACTAGCTTTCCCCCTCTTGTCCACACTAAAATCACATGGCCCATGCTCATTGCCTAGGGGGGTTCGTGGTCAGGGGGGATGGCTGCAGTGAAAACCATTACTTTTTATGCAAATTTTTTGCAAAAACCGGTTCACTTTTTTGCATTTTTTTTGCCAAAAAGATTGCAAATGTTTGAAAAAAATGGAGCATAACGAGTGATTGGGTAGGCCAAATTCAATTTTGTTTTCACCAAAGTCCTGATATTTTACGGGTGTCACATGCTATGTGGTTCCATTGGATATTTAAAAGTTAGGATTAGTGGCTGCGAGGGGGTGGGTTGCTGCACCTTGAAAACATCTTACAAATGTTGATAAACAAACCACCCAATTTTACACAATTACTGTATAAATACAATTTTTAAGTCAAGGGAAATTTACTTGGGTTGGTCAGGCAAAGTCAGGGAGATGACTTTGTTGATGAGGTTCGAAGTATCACGGACCAATAAGTTTTTGCCAACGAAAAGGCAAAATCAAAGAGTTTTCAATTTACCTTCAACCCATGTATTATTACAATCCATTGAATAACATAGCGGGAAAAAATCTTCTATTCTCACACAAATAAGACTAAATCAGAGCGTGGGGACAGAATTGTCCTATGTCCATCTGTAATTGCTAAGCATGACAGTATTTTTGGCCATGCAGGGATAGCATCAGGCTCATCATTTTGATTGACATTCGTTCAAATGTGCTCATAGATGGTCTTAGTAAACTGCTTCAAAGTTTACGTTTCTTCCCCAATTAGCCTGCAAGCTGTTATTAAATTAATTTAAAAATACATGTAATACAAATAAATAAGCAAACAGGAGTAAGTTACGACCTGATTTACCGTTTGTGTAGCTTTGCAATGCCTTTGGTCTCTTCAGACCAAGAGTAGAATGGAAGTAATGCCGCAGAAATAATAGCTTTCACTGAGGAAATTGTAGCAAAATATGCATTGATAAATTTGGCCGTAATTTGTGCACTGACTTTGTACAGAGATGTGCTTATGGATTCCAATTCTTGCATGTTTCAAATTAATTGCGTTCTCTTCTCCAGGTTTCCTTGTTTTTCTTAAAAAGGTTTTCCAACCAGATAAAAAGCAGATGGCCAGTTTCTATGTGGGGAAGAAGAGCATTGTTCCCATTTATGTAGTTTGATTAGCAGTTGCTTCCTACATTTTGGTTGTTTGGATTTATAGGGGTTAGCATTTCGTTTTCATAAGCATGTGGAAGTCCTCATCAGGGAAAAGTTTTTGATATTAGTTGGACGACTACCCTGCCTCCTATATTCTGGAAGTTGGCTTGTTATGTGTTTCATTCATATAATTGAGTAATTTGCATGTTGGATAATTTTGTCATGTTATGACTCATAAGACTTGAGTAGGGAATTGCTATTTTTGTCCATACAATCTTCTGGCATGCACGCTTGAGTTGGCATCAAAATTCAAGGATTAAAAATGTTCAGCTGCAGCAAAGTCATTTATCTTGTGTCGCATGTTTAATAATGATGATGGGACTGGACAGCGTGGGTCACAACCTGAATTATGGGCGGACATTTTTGACCATTTAAAAACAATTGCACACCGTGAAACATTCTTGCTCGTTATGACTTCTTTTAAATGCTGGATGACTGAACTGGTGGGTGCCGGTACGCGGCGGCCGAAAATAGACTGGGCTCGGAGGATTGGGGGTAGGAGTTTTAAAAATGTCAGCGTTAAGTATGGTATTGGCAAGTTGGGAGATGGTGGCAAGAATAGCCGGCTTTGTGATGGCTGCGGCAAAGTGGTGTTCGTTCACTCGTCATTTCCCAGTGGATGGCCTACTTCAGCTAGACATGCTCTAGTGCATGTCCTTCCGAGTATTAATTTTTTTTCTTCTCTTTTCTCGTTTTAGTATTTCATTGGCAAGCAACAATTATGGGGCCTGTGAGTTGTTAATTTAGTTCTGCTTGTATTTCTGTGCATTGACAACTGCTAATAATGATTTTGTTTGCCTTCTGTGTTTCAGCCTGACAGTCCATATCAAGGAGGCGTTTTCTTCTTAACAATCCATTTTCCAACAGATTACCCATTTAAACCTCCAAAGGTAGGAAGGTCTTATAGAATTATTTTTGTATTTCATGACGTAAACTCAGCTAATGAATTGCAATTCAGATGCCCGTTGAGTTTGAAAAATGAGGCATGTGTTGTAGCCAATCAAAAAAAATTCTCTCTAAAACCCTACCATCTAAAGTCCCATCTCGTTTTCGCGATGCATTAACATACTGTTTGTAAATTCATGAAATTCTTAAAATGTCTTTGATGGGCACATCGAAATGTAATTATGCTCAAAAAATTGTACTTGCCTGGTTTTGATTGCAAAATTAGTTATTTTATATTGACTCATTTGGTTCTCATTTGTGATTGTAAATTCTTACAGCTGTCTTTCTTGTTTACTATAGGTGGCATTTACAACACGCATATACCACCCTAATATCAATAGCAATGGTAGTATTTGTTTGGATATTTTGAGATCACAGTGGTCTCCTGCACTAACTATTTCAAAAGGTAAGGATTTTTACTATAGATTTCGTTCAAGCTCTTATGATATTACAATGTGCATGTTTACATTTATAAAGTGGGGGGGTTAAGGATATGCAAAATCTGTGACATGGTTAAAAAGTCCATCTTTGCTTTTAATGTAGTCTTAAAATTTACCCACATCGTTCACTGAGATTGCATCAATCACATTTTTGTGGAGAAAATTGGGTGAAATCAAGAACTTGGTTTTAGGTTTCCAAAATTACAGTCCTAATTATTTATACAAATTTGCCAAACTCCATTCTTATGGATACTGTTTTTAAATCTTAAGTTTGCCCTTCCTGGCGTAGGCAACACTTGTAAAGCGTTTCTTAGGAAAAATGCACACAAAATTTATTATCTCAAGCACATTTTATAGGAAATTCGGCTCAGGGTGCACCATTTGAACCACCATACTGTGTAGTTTTTCAAACTTTTGGAATTATGCTTACTGCTGCTTTCTATGAAACAATGGCTCTTATGTCCAGTTTGAGAAGCACTTGACAGGTGGTATTTGCAACCAATTGTTTGATAAATAAATTAGTTCAGCGCAAACCCTGGAATTAATTAATTTTTTAGTAATAAATTCTGTTAAAAATGTATTCTTTCATTTTATTGAAAATTATTCCATCATTATAAGTGATTGGGAAATGTGATGCAATATGACCTGGAAATCAGGGAAATTAAAAATTATTTTCTATTTTGTGTTACTAGCATTTTGTTCCTCTTTGCTCATTGCATTGCTAAGCAAATTATACTCAAAACTGGTGGATCATACCTAGACAATGTAAACGTACAGGATGACGTTTCAGATATCCAACATTTTCTTTTAAAAAAGTCATTTCCTTTTATTTCCACTTTTATAAATTTCCTAGACATGTATAAATCTACATCATACTATTTAAGATTAGTGGTAGTTTGCCGTTGATAGAACATCTAAAGCTCATTGGGAGGTTCAGATACATTTGCCCCAAAAAAATAATCTAGAAGAATTTATTGCCTGAAAGACAAAATAGAAAAGTATCGAGAGTTATTTCATTCTAAGGTTTGTCGCTACTGACTGAAGGTAATTGAGTAAATTATTGGACTTAAACCTAACATACTGCTCACCTATTCACCTATCTCCAAGCATATCGTGGGCAAGAAATAGTCTGACAGTACTAAGAATAACTTACTGATGTATGTTGTATGAGAGCAATTGATTAACTGGGGATATTTTCTTTCTCTCCTTAGTCTTGCTGTCTATCTGCTCGCTGCTGTGTGATCCGAACCCTGACGATCCACTAGTTCCCGAAATCGCTAGGATCTACAAAACAGACCGGGAAAAGTACAATGAACTTGCGCGGGAGTGGACCAGGAAATACGCCATGTGATGCTAATGTTTTGTTCGTGTATGTGGCTCTGTTCACACCAACCTCCACCGCACATTTGTAATGAGAGTATCCATCTTCGAGAAACCCTCCCTTCAACTATTCAATCTTAAAAAAGGCGTCCGGAAGACTTGGGTTCACAGCGGATTCGAAACGTATTCGGCGACCACAAGCGTCTTATCAACCTAGTTTTTATCACGGTCTCGATTGGCTTGGCAACGCAGGCGACTCGACCACATCCACATGAGTTTTCTTTTTTGGTTCCTTTGCAATGGTTGCCGTTTTGTCGTTTTGTTTCTGGCAAGAGGGCAGCGTGCGTTTTCGAGGGCTTCTCCTCAACTTTAACAAGCCGCTCTGACTAGGCAAGGTCTCCTCCCCTATGTTTGCAACTCGAATACTCCTTGCCTCAGTTTCTTGCCTTACGTTCTCCCAATATCGAATCATTCGTTTAGTTGCAAATCTCCGGGACATTGTACGCGACGACGAGTTCCATCTCTCTGCGAGCGCACCTTTGATCCGTTGTGTTAAAGTCAGCCTGCCACGATCCGCGGCCGCCGATTGCATGAGTCCCATCTCTGCCCCGTGTAAATTTTCGTCTCGTAACTCGCTCCTCCGCCCAACCCTCGCCCCCATGGTTCTGTGCCGTAGAATTTTGGTTAAGTGGTGTGCGTCTCGGCTGCAGCCGGCGTTATTCAATAACTTAAAATGAGAGAAACTATCGCGACACATTTCTTGTACTTCTGTTAGTAAATTTTTTTTCTTAAACGTCTCCAATTGTGTGGCGGTCCAACGTGAATTTGGCAGAGGGTGCGCCCCGGCAGGCAAGGGAGGGTGGGTTCGGTGCAGCGATTCACACTAGAACAGAAGTTTTTCGATAATTTTTACTCCTGGTGTACAAACTTAGCGTCCCAATTTCATTTTAGGTGTCCGATCGTGCGAATTCTGTACAGGAATTTTAACTACACTTGGGTTTCTGGTTGTTGTGATTTCTTACCAATCCCATCTGTGTCTTGTCTGTCTCTTCTGCGCATGCGTGTGTGTAACTACGCCTCCTGTATTTTTGTCACCTTTCGGTTGTTTTTCCGCCTCCTAGAGGTCCATAGAAGTAATCCGCCAGATGCGGCAGGTCAGTTTGGCTGGTTTCACACAAGTTTTCAATTGCGTACTAATTGTGTTTCAACCTTTGTATAGGATTTTTGTGGCTGCTTTTTTAATTAAATGCTCAGCTGATTGTAATTAATCTTATTGCCCTGAGTTGGTGGATTAAAAAGCAGCCTGAAAAACCATGCGTCAGGGTTGCCTGTGTGAGCAGTTGATTTTCGTGGGCGTCGCATGACTACGTCTTGCATTTCGGCCATTTTTCATTCCGGTCGAAATTACCAAAAACAAATTACATTGTAAATTGTCTAATCGAGGAAAGTTCTAGGGAATCGCATTTTATAAGGATCATCGGCCACTGGAAGACCTATTTTGAAAATATATATGACGGTCAATTTCTCCTCCATGGTCCTATTTTATCTAACTGGAGGAGTGAAGAGTTGAGGATAAGGATTGCAATTTGAGTAGCGACTTAATGATTGTAATTTTCTCACGAATGCATCAGCCAATCGGCAATACTTTTTTAATTCATCCAGCTATTCATTCTGAACTCCTGCATGTTATGAAATATGGCCCAGTTCCATAAAAAAAAGTAGAGTTGATGAATCCTGAAGGATAGTTGTGTTTTCCATGTCATGAGACGTACTTGGTTAGGAAAGGTGATCAATCCCTCACAATCATTAACTCGCACCTCATTTTTCATTAAATAAGGCTCTTGTCATGCAGTATTTTCCTATACATTTCTGAAGAAGCTCACCTGTTTTTAATAGTGCATCTTTGAAAAGTCGAAATTTAATGAGAGAATTTAGGATTTTCAGGAGCCTTGATATCAGCATGGCCATTATAATGGATAAGTCGTTTATTGAATCGTTATTCTTTGTTTTATCCAGCCTGCAATCCATGGTTAAACTTGCTTTTGTCGTCATTTAGTAAAATTCCCATTCCTTGGAAAGTTAGAATTTTTTTGGTCAATGATTAGTTCAAAAAAGGGTGTTGCCAATATTTAAACGTCCACCAACTTATAATAAAATTTAGCGAAAACCTGAATGCATATGAACAGCATTTATATCAATCTCGGCCATTATTACAGGCAGTGGCCTTTTGTGCAATCTTTCTTAGTCATCCAGGGTCCCGCCAAACCTGGAAATGTCAGGGAAATTAAAAAGACCGGGAGAAGTCGGGGAAGTTAAAAAGACGTCAGGGAAGATTGATTTATGTAGAAGAAAGTCAGGGAAATTCAGCCACTATTAACACTAGTCAGAAAGACACTTCATCAGCCCAGCATTAATTGGCTGCCAGGAAGTTTTTTACATTGGCATATGTAATATCTTTTACGTTTTAAATGGTCAGGGAAATTTGTTTTTAAAACCTCGAAAAGTCAGGGAAGTTGAAAACTGTATTTCTGGGGGGGGGACTGTCATCATCATTTTGAAAATACCTGCAAGTGCAGAATTACCAACTGTGCTCTTATTTCATAGAAGATTAAAATATGAAGTGTGGCGAATTGAATAATCTTGACGAATAGCTGAGAGGAGTAGTGATTTTCCAGTCTAAAGATGATGACAATATCTGGATGTCCCCTGTGCATCTTGTCTCTGTTGGGTTTGTATTGTAGGTGATCAGTTGGAACGCCATATGCATGGAGGGGGGTTAATATTAATTTTGTTTGTTATCAGTGAAGGGTTCTAGGGCCTTACTTTTCTAATTCTTATTTTGCGAAAAATTCTACAATGGAAGAACTTCATGTCTTGGTAGGCATTTACGGTATGTACTGATTTATTCAATCTGTTTGCATGTGTGTGGCCAGCCACTTACAAGTATTTGTTTATGAACGTTTTTCCCTCTGGCCTGTTTTCTTGTAAAACTTTTTCATAGTCAGAATAATAATTAATGTATTTCACCCATGTGATGTACATTAGAAAAAAACATTTACTAATTTTTCTTACTAGTCTGCCCAAGGAAAGAAGAAACAGGAATTCAAAAAAGTACCATACCCTGAATGCACTTACATGTATGAAAGACTACTGCAAGAAATGGCACTTTCTGCTATTACAATGCAATCATGATATCACATAAATTTCACGTCTCAGTTTTGCGTTATACATAAAACTGAATAATACCATTGACTCAAACTAACAAATGTGTTGACTCCCAAAACTGGTCTTAATACGACTTAAAATTGTTCATATGCATGGCTGTCTAACGTGTGCACCACCTGAAGAGTTCAATATCCATGACTATAATATTTAAAAATTTTGGAACATTTTTGGCTTTTTAATGATTGTAACTGCAACACTGGAAGAACGTTGAAAACATAACATATGATGGGTAACATGTTTTTGCAGAAGATCAACAATTTGTGTTGTACCTTAAATAGATATACAAGATTTACAAGATATAGGCAGAGCGTATACAGGTATTTTCTGCTAGGAGGATACTTTTGAATTAATTTTCTGCAAGGAGGATACTTTTTAAATTAATTTTCTGCAAGGAGGGTACTTTTTGAATTAATTTTCTGCTGGGCCATTGATAAAATTAATGTGCGACGTGACGTACAGTATGGTTTTTACTGCTTGCATTGAAATTAAGTGAAACCATTTAATTTTCTGGTTGGTATACAAGCACATTTTGTCTACAGGTCATTTTGAATGGTTTGCTGAAAGAAATCCTAGTTTTCCTCAATTTTGGAACATTTCGTGCGCTTTTCGTGTTTAAAATAAAGCGGGAAATGCCAGGAAATTGAAAACAGCTCAATTGGTAGTGGGCTGTAGCGCCGTAACTTAACATTTAATTCATTGTTTACCAAGATGGCGTTCACCATGCTCGCTGAATAAGGATGTGGATTTTGCTTTCATGCTAATGAATTTGGGCTTCTTGGTTCGTTCGAAGAAGTACAACTGATTGTCGTACTTGTATTCCCACACCATTTCTCCAATCGCGCAAGTTATGACCAGTCGTGCATGGTATAACCGCATGGTAAATTATTGACTGACCCGTTTGTGTTCAAAATGTCTCTGTACGATGGACTGGATATTGAAGCTGAAAAGGACAAGACCGAGCGCGGTGATATATGTAAGTGTTTTGGGGGCACGATTTAAGTAACTAACAGCAAATAATCCGGGAAGATTTTGCCCTCAGTTTGATTCAGATGACATGCTTTTGAGGTTCTCTAGTCTAGTGTAGCTGCCCTAGACTAGGGAACAGCTGTGCTTATTAGCCTAGTCACAAAATTGGACTTATGAAAGCCAAATATAATGTACATGTGCTAGATATTACGAGTGTTTTTCTACCAAGATATGTCCACACTTTGTCTTCCAAAGAAATTGAATGATAATAATAGTTTTGCAAGATGATCTAGCCATCATGCATATGTCTACAATATTCAGATGTGCACCCCAATACCATGATCCTTCTAGCTTATACCCACGTTGGAGGATAGCTATGATGGAACAGGGCCTCCCCTAATTCTATCGAAATACCGTATATTAGGTATAATATTAGAGGAGGCCCTGGATTGCATGGTTCGTGCAAATTTCTTGGGGCCTCTGGGGCCATCCAAGGAATGGGAAGAGAAAAGTTGTCATGGAGAGTCTGGGAAAATCACTCTGTTTGCGGATATGTCAGGGAAATTTGTTAGGCATAAGACAACTAATTTTGCAAAATAGTTTACTTGGCAGTTTTGAAATAATTTGCCTACGACGTTCTCTTAATTACAAACATAGGTAACTACATGTAACATTTTTTTAGCTGGGTTGAAATTCATCATTCTTGATATTGCCGTTTTTGCCAATAAGCTCGTCTATTTAAATTTTTATACTTGGGAGAGGGGCTATAGTGGATACATCGCACCCGAGCCCGTGAGCAAAAATGGGGTCCTCCTCTCCCATCAAAATGCTTAATAAGTATTTCAGAGTGCCTCTAGTTATCCATAAAATCATAGGCTCTACGTGGGCTCAAATTTGAAGTAATAATGGTATTCAGAGTGTTGAATGAAATGTAGTATTCACCAAGCTCAAGTTATAAGATAATTATACAGCGTTCTTGTTTCAGCTGGATGGTCTTCTGGAATAAAATTGTTGCAGTCGCAGCTGCAGTTGAAAAAAGCGGCTTTGACTGTTCCTAAGGTACGTGTACGTATACTGAAGTTTTGATGCTGGTCTTATTACTTGTTTTATGGAAATGTACCAATAGTGATATCGGTTTGTTGTGGGTATTGATAATGGCACATACTTTTTCATTTTATTATAGCGGGATCCATTTAGGAAAAATGTAGTTTTGGCACCTGTAGCTGATTTAAAGACTAGAAAAGAAGAACCAGAGGAAGTGCTATCTCCAAGGACATTTTCCCAAAACAGGGTAACTTTTGTTCATGCTTACATGTATATGATTCTTGTATGTCATAACTGTCATAATATTTTATTTCATCTGCACGTATAGTAGGAGCTTTTTCTAGATTTTCAGATTTTTTCCGATATCTTCACAAAACCTATATTCTATAATGGTAATATTTCATATTGTTGATTATAGGAAAACAGAGCCCCAAACATTCCAACAAATTCTTCTGTTTCTGGAGAACAAGAATGGAACGGACGCGATGAATATGATCCGATGTTCCCTAATGACTATGAGAAAATTATCAAGGATCAACGAGAGCGCAAAGAAAAAGAACGAGAAGATGAGAGGAGGCGTGAATACGAAGAAAGGTAAAATCATATTCATTAAAGCATCAGTGAGAGCGTGCCAGTAATACGAAATCGATTTGTTCCAGCTTTTCATTATTACTGATTCATAAACGTTTATTTTTCACTTAGGAGGCGGAGAAATAATGAACGGTTCAGAGAAACCGAAAATTCAACAGAGATGAAGCGCCGAAGAAATCCTGAAGAAGATGAAGAAGAAACTTATGAACGACCAAAACGAACATGTAGGACTGGTTAATTTATGGCCTAAATACGTTTCAACTTAGAGGGATGTGTTTGCATTTGTTTCATTTTGGACAAATATGAGTTTCTGAGTGAAGCTATTTTTTTTAAACGATGGATTTTACGCAAAAATCTTAACTTTACTCAAATTCTAAAATGTAGAAAAATAATTTTTTCTAGGTGAAAGAGTTGTACCTTTAATATTTCATAGCTTGCAAAACATGAACCAAGTTTTTTCTTTTAGTTAGTGGTGGGGCTGCAATAGCACCGCCGCCGTCACTTCTAACAGATGATGATCGGAAAGAGGCTGTAAATAGCAGTACTCAAGCATTTGCGTCCAATACCAGGCATGTGTTGTTTATTTTATTTTATTTTTATGTATCTTCGACTATTCATTTTGTAACTTGCTGCAATGTGGGGTTCCCATGACCTTAAAAATCCTGCATAGTTAGGAAGTTTGGGTTGTCGTGGAAAAAGTCCGGGAGTTTTTGATGCTTGTCATGCAATTTTCTTGACACAGATCTTTTTACAGATTTATTGGCTAAAATTCATCTTTTGTGATCTAGTTTTTCTAACTGTTTCTCTCACAACAGTCCAGAATTTATCATTTGTGGTCTAGTTTTCAAACATTTCTCTTTCACTGTAATTGTTTCAAGCAAAACTTGCCATCAGTTATTACGATTCTGAAATTGGTTTTCAGAAGAATGCACTTCATCACATTTGATGTTGATGAAAATTTTAAACAACATTATTCCACAAAATTCCTTGCATTTCCAAATGCCTGTGGCGTTCATAATTACCAGCCTAATTTTGGTTAACAAAGTGTTGTGTGAAAATGTATGTAAAAAATCAGTCATTTAAGATGTAGTATGGTAAACAATTTACCTGCAGATTTTGGCTGAGAAGTTTTCTGAAAATGGTTAACAGTATAATTTTTGAAAAGTTGACAAAACAAAAACTTTCTTCTAAAAAAGGCCTGTTTTTTTAGGCCATTTAGATGTAAATATTATGTGTAATTTCTTGGTAATGAAAATTTAAGAAAAGGTTATGGAAAAACCTGGAAAGTCAGTGAATTTCATCCTTAAAAAGTCATGGGAACCCTGCAGTATATATTATTGACACTGGGATGGTCCAACATGCAAGTTGAACATAACTAATGTGTCTGCAATCTTGGTATTGTATTGTCAACAGTCATGGTGGTAGCGTTGCTATGAAAATTATGGCCAAATATGGTTTCAAGGAAGGCCAAGGTTTGGGCAAGCAAGAGCAAGGTATGAGCCAAGCTCTGCAAGTGGAAAAAACCAGCAAAAGAGGTGGCAAAATCATCCACGAGAAGGATGTGCCAAAAGGTAAATATGTTGTGAAATTAGGTAAAATTGGTATTTCACAATGTTTTAGTTTGGCTTGGAGGGGTTCAGGCCATGCTTTTTCTAAAATGTTTATCTGTTGTTAATCCAACATTTTTATTGAAGATATGCCACCACCACCACCGCCACTTTTGCAGCCTAGCAGTCAGTTGAATTTGACGCCACCACAAGGGCAGGTGGCACCTACAGAGTCGATAACGGAAGCGATGAAAAATACATCAAAGGTTGTATTGTTAAGGGTGAGTTATCCTTCTAGCTGGACGCTTGAAAGTACACGGGAGGGTGTGGTGTATTATATAGTTGTTCAACAAGAAGTTGACAGCACATTTACACCAAGTATTTTGTACTTCCATGTGTCTGTGTTTTCTTATATTAATCTTTACTGGGCTTACGTATTTCTAGAACATGGTTGGGCCTGGAGAAGTAGATGACGACTTGGAAGTTGAAGTAAAGGAGGAATGTTCAAAATATGGCGACGTATTCAAATGTGTGATCTTTGAGGTACGTGCCAACATTTTTATCAGCAATGAGACTTTAATATGGTGACATCAAATCTGGAAACCTCGGGAGTTTTTATATCCACGTATGGTGTCCACACCTGACATTGTAGCATATAATCAGTAAAACATGTTTGGCCATGGAAAGCCTGTGAAATTATGGGAATTTTGTTTTGGCCATGCAAGCCATGAATTAACTGCTTGTGGCCCGAAGTTGAGTTATCTCAACTATGTTCGTTTCCTTAGATTCCATATAATACCGAAGACGAAGCTGTCCGTATTTTCGTCGAGTTCAAACGAGTCGAATCCGCTATAAAAGGTTAGTGAATGATAAGTTAATTGGCAACATGCATGGACCATTGCGATTAATTGGAAATCTTATTGGACCCACGTATTTACTTAACCGTTCAATTCATTGCAGCTGTAGTCGACTTGAATGGTCGTTATTTCGGAGGCAGAATCATTAAGGCTGGTTTTTATAATTTCGATAAATTTCGTCGCCTTGACTTAGGCGATTGAAATGATGCTGTAATGAAAATTGATTATTAAATAACTTGAAATGACCTTATTTTGAGCTGCCAACTTCCAAATAAGAAATCATATTAGGAAACTGGTGACATAAACCATTCACATCACACGTACAATTACTGTGAGTATTCCGACATTTCTTCTATAATTTTTTAACTTTGCAACCATTGTTTCTCGTGCCTTCGGATTTCCTTTTTGAACTGCTTTCGTGACGCATATTCATGACCATTATTGAGGCAAAGAAGGTCATATGGCTAGGGTCTACGTTTTCAAATTTTTAGGAATCATATAGTAGTACATTGTACTAAAGATTTTTCCTCTTCACGTCAAACCCTGGTTTTTGCATTTATGTCTGCTCATTCATGTAAAATGCTTTGCACCAACCAGTGGTCTTCCGTCCCTAATATTTTTAAGGAGGTCCTAATTTCAGGCACAAAGTAACTAACCTCTTATGTGTACCGGAATAATTGGGTTGACTCTATTTTGCAACATGTGGACATATACTGTAAAGGCTGAGTAAACCATTGATATGTCGTCATCATAAAATTGCCATTTTTATACCACACCTGCCCTTTTTCTGCACTCTTTACCTAATAAATGGAAAACGTGATTGCTGATAAAAATTTCTACTGTGATTTTGTGCACTTTTTCAGGATTTTTTAACCCCCTCCCCTTCCCCCCAAATGGCGATGTAATCAATGCCCTTAAAAATTATCATTTTATGTGAAAATAGGATATAAAATGGTGAAGTTAATTTAGTCATAATACTAAAGCGACTGATAGGAGAAACTACATCATATGCGATTTTTTTTTGCGAAACTGGATTCCCTAATCCCCAAACTTCCGTCATCATTTGGCTGCTTCTCCTTCCCACAATTAAGATGATGACATAATATTTGAATGTTAAAATTTTAGCCCAGTTTGATCATATCGCACTCCTGTATCAACAGTGTAACAATACCTCACATTCCTGTTTTTTCGAGATTTTGTCTTTCCTAAGATCATTTCCTTAATTTTGCATCACAACTCAATTGGGGCTATGATGATCTAGTTCTCCCGCAAATTTTCTTAAGGCGGTACTGTTTAACATACATGTAGTGTATTTTTTATTTATATTTATGAAAATCTCTTTTCAAAAATTAGTTAAAATGCATTTGATTTTGTTGAAAAAAAATACCATTGGTTGGAAAACTTTGTTTTGGAACATGCTTTTTTCATTATTAATAATTCTTCTTCATTATTGCTATTTTTTCTGGGAAATTCATTGCGTAAAATGGACAATAATTTCCATTATTTTTGGCAGTTTTTCAAAAGAAACATTATTACAACAACATTAATAAATTATTATAACACAGTTTGCTATGAAAATTACAGATGAAACCTATCGATTAAGGTTATTTCATCAAGGCAATTTCGCCTACGATGTTTTTTGTATTACTAATATTTCTGACAATTCCCCAAGAGAAATTTCACCTAAAAAACTTGACCATATTCCTTTTCCTATTAATGTTTATAAAGAGCACAACGAAAAATAGATTGAAATCTACAATTCGATTCTTTTCATTTAATTTAAATTGGTTCATAAGGAAGAACTGAAGGTCAGGGGAAAATTAATTTTATAACCTGGTAAACAGCTATGAGAGACCTGAAAAAAAACATGAATCTGTAGTAAGTGTTATAACATGTCCTGGATGTCAATAGTATTCGTTACAGCTAAGCATTTTTCCTGAGTTTGAAGTTGGCGGCTGTTTGAGGAATCCGCAACATGGCTGTAGTAAAGGTCAAGGTCGCAAATTTGCATAAGGTCCAGTCCCAGCGCACCACATCCGGGGACCAATTCTTTCAGTATTTGCGTGATCGTCGGACCGTTTGTTGGTGTTCTGTGTGCTGATCCATGGCTTATCAACCTAAACAAAGAAACTTATTGGTTGGAAGTCCCTTCTTTGCATGCCATGCTGATGTTATGTACATGACCTTTGATTACACTGGGAGTCGCCTGGCCACCTATTCCCGCGACCATCAACTTAAGGTAAGTTATTTTTTAAAGACATTAAATGTGTTAAATTAAATTTTTTTTTAATTTCGTCGTGTTGCGCTAACTCCCAAATCATGTAGTAAATGCTTTCAAACTTAGGCGTTTCTGTTGGAGGCTGTTTAATCCGTTTATTCAAGGGAGTCAGTGCAGCACAAAGAAAATTTTAATTTAATTCAGTGACTTCAAAAATATTCCTTACGAACGCGCATTTCGGAAACGAAAGTTGACCACTATAGTCGGCTCAACGAGAAATGACAAATTCTGACAGCCAGTCAGAGGGATTCCGCTTATTGATAGCTTTCTC
>JAQFYZ010002512.1:0-16725 GCA_034695085.1 Cylindroiulus punctatus | reverse complement strand
GGGAAATTTACTTGGGTTGTCAGGGAATGTCAGGGAAAGTCAGGAAAATGATTTTGTAAATTTGAGTATGAACCCTGTATTTTTCGAAAATTCTGAATTACAATTTGTTTTAACAGCATATACTCAGTGCCATGCATAGGAAGGAATACTGAGCACTCCCGCCCTATGCGCACATGTAGATATTGTACGAAACCGATTCATTCATGTGCACCAAATCTAGAAATAGAAATTTCTTCTATCCCCTTTCGTTCGCCTTTTGCGTTTCTGCGCGATTGCCTCAACAACCTCCGTTCAATTATTTTGCCCGCTTTCAGAGCGAATAGTAACAACCTCTGTCTGTGCTGATCAATACCTGATATGCATTTTATGCCTATTTTTAGTTTCACGAAGATTGCACCGTGCAAAATCTAAGAACAACTGTGTGCCTGTACGCGAATATGGAAAAATATGACGTTTAAACGCAAAAAATCAATGTTGCGTTGTAAATTACCTATGCTGTTGGGAAATGGCAACATTGCAGTTCCTCTTTTCCTCTCCCTCTATTTGGCCTGCATATGGATTTGGCTCGGCCTGCTCACGAAGCATGGATTTTGGAGAAAAAAGGCTTTCCCAGTTGTGTAGTTTGGTCTGCTGAGATTACTTTTATCGTTTGCCAATGGGCATAGGTTTGCGTGGAAACATTAAACTGCATTTTCATTCCTACCTTGGGCCCCTTGCAAGCCTGGAAAAATTCATTTGATATGAAAGAAATTTGAATTGCACAGTGTGCGTGCATGTAAACTGAGGGGAATGCTATTGCTATGTATTAGAACGTGCAAACTGGCGGATGTTGCTGTAATGCAACTTGCGTATTCAAAGGGAGCTTACCTTTAAGGTCCGTTGAAAGTGTGTTGTGACTTTGGGTGCACCCGGCACAAAATTGCGAACCACAATTTCTCCTTTCCTGATCAACATATTAAAATATTTTTTTTGTAAACATTAAGAGGGACTTGCGTTTTATTGGATGTGCTCTTGACAACTTGTGGAAATGCATATGATATTAATAAAAACGATAATTCTACGTTTGACTTTTTATTTTGCTTTATGAGCGATAGATGGCAGCACCTGCCGTCTGAATGGGAATATAAGCTATCTAGAATATGGACAAATTTTAAAAATGAAATGGCTTTTCATTTTATATATCATAAGAACTTACTAGCAATATAAACTTTGAATTAAAACATTTAGTTTCTAATTTCAAATGAAATATCATATCTGTTCAAAATTATAAAAATTCAGTTGCATCACTTTCAATGGGCCTTAAGTACAGGGCGATTCTTTCCCTGCACAGCCCAAACAATCCTCGATAACTTTGCAATGTTGTAGGGGTCCTTGTGAAAATTGCCAGGTACACTTGTACCTACATGTACCTTGAATGTTTCAAACATAATTGGCAAGCAGGCGTTTCTAGAGGATGTTCTGATTTCTTTTATTACCTTGATGTAATTTTAGCAATTGCCTTGTTTCTTCTGATAATAGAAAATTTGTATTTTTCCTCGTTTTCAACGTGATTGTGCCATAGGGCTAATGAGCCAAACGAGGATTATAATCTGGCATACTTATAAGATGCAAGATGCAAGTGATGCAATATCCTTATACTGCAACAATAAGGCAGCATCTATCGCTTTTATTGTTACTCTTTATTATTCAATTTAGTTCCCTCGATGTATAACCGGGGAAAAGAGAAAGCTTTCCAAAAATTGGAAGTGTAATTCTAAAGTTAATTTACATATTTTGTGTAAGTTACGAATGAAAGCTTCTTTTTGAAGCCGGTATGGATACGCGATCCTCCAAACGTATCTTTAAACCGCATGGCATTTTTTTTAAAACAAAAATAATTTGTAGATATTACAGCTTCGAATGATGGCGCCTGTAATTTACAAATACGCTTATTGTGAATGCTTTTTGTCCTACCCTCCAAACGCTATACGTTTCTGGAACTGAAAATGCCGAATTATATATGACCGGTATTTTCACGATGTTCATTTTTCATCACCATCAGCATTGCTCTTTAAGATTGCTGAAAAAGAAAAATCCATGGCACTTCAGAAATTCCTCGCACGTTCACATACTCATTTTCTCTGCGGCGATATTTTCCTCGCTTTTTATCCATTTTAATATCGACGTCCTCCTCAACAAGCTTTCTGTATTGCTTTTTTATTTTTGAAAGGTTTTTCAGGAATAAATAGTGCAGGGAGATATTGCCTGTAATTGAGGTGGATATTGGCAAACTACAGGCACGCCGATATTGATATGGCATTATGCAGGACGGTTATTGATACCAGATATTGGTGACCATTTTTTTGTTAAGTTAGGTTAGGTAGGCACAAAAAACCTGGAAAAAAAGAAAACTGAACACCAAACAAACGAAAAAGGATACCAGATACCGAACAAACAAAAAAGCTTCTTGTATACTGGACACGTACATGTATATTGTATTCTTGAATCATGGACTTCACTAAAGTATATCCTTGGTTTAATAATTGGACTGCTGATGGTAATATCAGAAGTATTTAATAAATCAATTCTTAAACATTGCAGTTATCCAAGTCCTTGAAATAGGTTTTTGATATTAATTTTATGATTCTAGATGGGTGCAATAAAATTAAGTACCCAAGATTCTCGATTATATCGAGGTTAGACCACAGCCTGCCTTTTTCAATTAAATTATTTATGCTACTGTATACAGTATATGCATTACAGGTATATCCCTGCTCCAAAATATGCACAAATACAGTACATACTGTATGTGTATAGTATATTTCAACCCTACTTTTTTATAAGCAAATATTTTGTTTATCCGATATAACCTGGGTCAAACTGAAAAGTGAAGAATAATGTGACGAGTTGATGATGACTCTGATGTGCAGCTGTGAGGAGTTGAGGTTTCCGTGTCATAGGAAATGGAATGATACCTGGTTAGGAAGCCTTGACACCTTCACACACTTATTAAAAATTGATATCATGGAACTGGGCCCAGAACTACATGTAGTTTACATTTAAAGTATTTTGTTTTTCTTTAGCTGCTCCCTGCAGGGGCCGTTAGGAGAAACTCACTTTCTCATACTGTCTATGGCGCAGAGGGCAACACAGCACCCTAGGAAATGTCGTTTTCTTGTGATTTTTAAACTGCTTAAGTCTTCGAAAAGGAAAACCAGCGATGCTTCGTTTCACAAATCAATAAGTGAAACATCAGCATGACCTCAGTGTTAATTCATGTCTTTTCGCAGATCGACCATTAAGTTGTCTTTTGTCCTTCCATCTCGCATATTCCACCATGCAACATTTGACTTTGAGATACACCCGTTTGTACTGCTGCTCCAATAATCTTGTCATTGAGTGAGGGTTATTGTTGCATTGTCCTCGCAGATCTATAAGTGGTCCGAAGCTCGTGTATGATGCTGCGCATTTCTGGAGGGCTCGTCTAACAGACTTAAATATTTCATGTCAATAGGCGCTGAAATCCGGGCTTACGAGCTGGAATACTTTCTGCCTTTATGTAAACGGACGACTGTATGGCTCTTTTCTAGAAAGCCTCGTGGCCATTTAAGAGATTGCTTCTTTTGAGTAGGTATTTCGTTCCAAGAGTGCGCCGATGTCATGAGTGTCACTTCACGGACATATTCCTCTTCTGAAATCGCGCTTTTAAAGTAAAACAGTCCCACATGAGGTGGGATGATTTGCTCGCCGGTCGTTTCCCTGGCGCCAAGAAAACCATCACCATGAAACATAATTAAAGTCTGAAGAACAAATTTTCGGAATGCAAAATTGATCTTTGCCAAGCTGACGCTTTGGTGCGAATGGCCTTTAGGGCCTGTTCCACCAAGTATGGTTATTCTACTCGTACAAGAAAAATTTGTTTGTGTGTTCAACAAAATAAATTTCTGCACTAAAAGATTATCGATCCAATTCTTCAGGTCTACATCATCGAATGGCATGTGTTGTCTTCCAATATTGTTGAGTGCAATATTGGCACTTTGCTTTTAATCTGTAGGGCATCTTTTACATAGTTAATGTAGGCTTGTAAATGAAGGGAGGGGGTGAATCGCCATATGACGTATGGGGACGTTCACATATTATGTCATCATCTTAGGTGGGAGGGGTTAGCGAAATAATGACACTTGATGTCGGTAATGATAGGGAAGGAGGTGGTGAAATGATGTCATCACTGCTGGTTTGGACAATATTGGTTGTCATCATTTGCAATCCAGTTTTGCGAAAAATTTCGGTTTTTTTCTTCTTTTCTCCTCTTTTTTTCTTATTTTAATATTTTATTCTCCAATTTTGTGCCTTGTTTTCGGTCAATCATTATCGTATGCCATCAATGAGGAGGAAGGGATTTGGGGGGAAGGGGGGGGGAGGAGGGGGAGTCTCAATGATGTCTCAAATTACTAAATGAAATTCTATCAAATAAAGTATTTGTGCTCAAATAAGGTACTTGGTTGTACAGTGTTGGTATAGTCTTTACCCAATTTGCGCGTTGCAAGTTACAAGTTTAACCTTTAAGGCCCATTGAAAGTGATTTTTTGCAATTGAATTGTCGTAATTTTGAACAGATTTGATAATTTCAAATGGAACTAATTGTTTTAATTCAAAGTTTATATTGATAGTATAAGTTCCTGTGCTATATAAAATTAAAAGACATTTCGTTTTTAGAATTGTTCCAAATTCTAGATCTCTTATATTTCCATTCAGACGGCAGGTGCTGTCATCTATCGCTCATAAAGCAAAATAAGAAAGTTCAAACATAGAATTATCCGTTGTATTAATCTCATATGCATTTCCACAAGTTGTCAAGAGCACATCCAATAAAACACAAGTCCCATTTTAATGTTTACAAAAAAAAATTTTAATTTGTTGATCAGGAAAGGAGAAATTGTGGTTCGCAATTTTGTGCAGAGTGTCCCCAAAGTCACAACACACTTTCGATGGGCAGAATCGACATCTTTCTGTACACCACGGACTTGCACTCTAATGATGACGTCATAGTGCATGTACTTTGTCAACTTTTTGCGGGTAGTATTATATAACTGATGGAACGCTTTACTACGAGCTCGTACAAGCCCATGTTTTTAGTCCATACATGTGTAACTTCTACACTAATGCTATATATGTTTTTGTGGATAGGACAAATGTCATGCTGCTGTCCCATGACATGTGCATTGTACTCAGTGTGCTTCCAAAGCCCAATTGTGCAATTGCGAATTGCGTGCACATTTCATACGTTTATAGCTGGCTCAACCACAGACATACCACTCAAACATAATTGAATTTTAATGCAACCCTTAAATCACACGCTATAACGTCTACCGCTAATGTTGAATGAGGAATTCCGGATGCACCACTCGTGTTGATCGGGAGGGAGCTTCGAAAGCAATTATCGACACGATGATGGAGGCATTTAAGGAAGGTGAAGATGATGAAGCTGCATGTGGGAATTCAAATCGATAGAGGACACGGAAAGGGTTGATAACATAGCTGCGGTTTAATCGCTCCTCGTCATGCGTGCGATGAGATGTGGCACCAACGAATTCTGACGCCTACATACAGAAATTAATATTTATCTGTAATCCATTGAGTTTTGTAAGACAGCTTAGCGTGATTTGGTTTTTTAGTTGCATTTCCTCATTGACTTTTTTAAAATGAACCGTAGACCAAAACCATAGCTTTCTAATAATTCAAGTATTTTAATTACAGCAATTTGAGGAGAAAAACCTATAGGGAATTGGCAAAGATGCTTTACGCGTGCATGCACTATGGGTCGACGTTTGTTCTGACAATTAAACCGAAATGGATTGTCAGATTTCCAATGTTTTGACGCTGTACTAAGCACTGCATTAACGAAATGTAATCGTTCTGGTTGGTGTCTAGTCGGGTGTACTTCGAAAGTGAGTTTGCCCTTACGGCTTGTGTGCTAGCAGTGTTTGCCTGATGGTTGGGGTAGTTGCATCTGATATTACATTGTTATGCTAGGAACTAACAATCTTTAAAAGATTGACGTTGCTACAGTTAGGAAAGGTGTCTCTCTTGTATAATTCGACGAGCACATTTGGAGCAGGGACTATACAAAGCTTAAGGCTCATTGAAAGTGCTTTGTGACTTTGGGGACACCCTGCATAAAATTTCCAGAAACAATTTCTCCTTTCCTAATCAACATATGAAAATAATTTTTTTTGTTAACATTAACAGGGACTTGCGTTTTTTTGGCATGCGCTGTTGATAACTTATAGAAATGTATATGATATTAATAAAAACGATAATTCTAAGTTTGACCTCTTTATTTTGCTTTATGTGCGATAGATGCCAGCACCTGCCATCTGAATAAGAATATAAGAGATTTCCTGTCGTTGGCAAAATAAAGAATATCTGTAAAATTTCTAAAAACGAAATATCTTTTCAGTTTATATATGGCGCAGGAACTTACTATCAATATAAACTTTTAATTAAAACATTTAGTTTAATTTGAAGTTATCATATCAGTCCAAAATTATCAAAATTCAATTGCAAAAAATCACTTTCACTGGGCCTTAAGCTTATCTGCCTGGTCTTTCAATCTGTACGACTCTGAGCGTGTGTCAGGGTGTCTGGCCAACTGGATAAGCTGGAGAAGTCAGGGAAATTGATTTGACTTGGAAAAGTCTGGGCAATAGTACTTCTGGAAATTGTTTGTGGCGCAACAATTTTGATTGACAAAAGGTGTCTTCAGAGCTTGGGGAACGTTCATAAAGGTTGGATGGTAGAGTACAGATGAACATGATTAAACAAATTGGGAGGGAATAAAGATAATGGAGGAAAACGACTTTTGTACAAAAAATACTAATTTTGCTCTGCATTTTAAAAAGTGAAATGGGCAGGCGAGGGGTCCACAAATGTATTGCATAAATCATGGCCACACGAATATTTATGCTTGCAAAATTTATTTTCGTGTATCTTGAAACCAACATAACATAAACATGCAAATGTTTCCACGTCTCCTCTATGGCAGGCAATTTATGATGTGTGCACATGATTTAGACTCATTAAGGTCTGGTAAACTTAAAAATCAGGGAAATTTGTTTCAAGATTCTGCCAAGCACCCCCACTGTGTGCAACCGCAGATGATAATAACGTAAACACTTGTTCGACCAGTATAATCAAAACTTCTGATGATCATCAACTTGATTTCTCTTTCATGTTTTCAAAGAGCACAGTCTCCTTGTTACGTAAAACTTGTGTAAAACCAATCTTTCAAGCAACTCAAAGACATTAGGATGTTAGGTTATAAGGAAGGAAAGACCAGAAGAATGATGGGAGGACGTCAGACGCTGGGGGACCATACTCGATTAAAAAGGGAAGGGGAACTGAGGAGAGAGGCTGTTCACCTCGTCTTGGGCAATGAGAACCAAATTGCTAAGGCCGCAAATTCAATTCCAGCCCAAAGAAATGGGGAGACAGTAAAGACTTTGTAATGAAAAACCCGGACACATTACTCATCCAGAAAACGGCGCAAGTTCAAGATCAGGGTTTTTCTATCAGGAAAATCCATAGAGCCAGGGGGCTTTATCCGAACTTGGCTTAAATTTATGGAAACATTGTGTCTCGCAGCTAGAAGCTGACATGCAGGCAGGCAGAGCAACAACAGATACATCACATAAATGTTGATGTTTACCCTGGAAGCAATTCAGCTTCCTCCAGCTTGGTGACAAAAAGTAATTGCAAAAACAGGACGTTGTGACATTTGAGGCTTGTAGTTTGTAACTTTCATTTTACGACATGCGGGCTCATTGCAAACAGCATTGCATGGAAATTGAAAACATTTTTAACCGCAGTCATGGATATTGGTGAGGTCATTTCGTGTTTGATGAAACGCCCCTTATTGATTTTGCTTATTTACACTGGCTGTTTTTTTCGCTATTTTTTTCAACTGGAAACCGTTCGGTTATATCTGTTCCGGAAATGAAACGCTTTTGCAATGCTGTAATATCGCAGATGATAGCTTAAGGAAAAATTTCAACTGAATTTTGTTATGGCTATATTTCCTGATACTGTATATACCTGAACCCAGAATATAGAATATTAGGAGTTGTTCATGCAATTTCTTTGTTTGTAAGACAGAAAGGAAATTTGGTCATGATTACGAGTAAAAATATGAATATCAAAATGATGAACTCGAAGTTGCCAAGCGTATTGGAGGTCTTGGGGGTGGGGAGGGGTAGGAAGTATACAATCCCTGACACCTCCCCTCCTTGGATCCGCCACTGTTGTCAATGTTATCATTATTTCTAATATAAAATTATGCGAAATTCACCAATTGAATTGATTTGGACAATCATCATGTCATTCATTATTTGGAAGCTGATATTGGAAAGTATTAAGAGCACTAGCACATGGAGGAGGGCGTCTGAAAATCACTATTTTGTGATGAACTTATTGGTATTCTGGGCCTCTGCTTTAATAGCCACCACTACTGCATTTCAGATTACAGAGCATGCAGTATGTATTTGTATGTGGTCTAAAGTTGAACTCAACACATATTGCCGTGACTGTTTGCAGTTCTCATTAGGATGTAATTAATTAAAGCCGGTATTAAAACCTTAGAGTTCGCCAAATTAACGTATAAATCGCATCAAACTTTACTGCCCTAAGGTCTAATCGACACATGCAATAAAACGTGGCGCCAAATGTGGTCGTGTTTAAGCGACATTTTAATGTCAACTTCATTAGGCTTCGTAATTGCTTTGTTCGTGTTTGTAGCTGTAGACATAACTCATTCTTCTTCACACCGCTGTGTTTGCTAGCGAGTGTATCACAGCATTGACAGCAATGTGCTGCATGTTGACCACAATCTTTTGGCTTTAGCAAAGCGTGTTTATCCATAAATAACACGAGCGATATTTGCATCTGTATTGCAGCATTCGGATAATTACTTTTTGGGATATAATAACATATTTTGAATACTGACGCCGCTGTAACTGCCTCTTTTTACAAACTTATTTGCATGTAACTTGACTTGAACGTTGTCTGTTTGGTCGTCTGTTTGTTAGCTTGGCCACATGGTAGCATAAAGTCCCAAAACAATTGCATTAGCCACCACAGAGTCCAGACCTGAACCCCATAGAACATTTATGGGAGATTTAGGGACGAAAAATTAGGAAACAAAATTTCCAACAAGCAAAACCTCAAAGATGTGCTACTAGATGAATGGAGAAAACTCCTGGCTCAAAAAATTAAATGCCTAGTGGAATCGATATGTACATGTACATGTATGTCAAGAAGACTGGCTGAAGTCCTTAACCATAAGGGTGGTCCAACAAAACATTAGCCAGCAAAGAATTGCACAATATAATTTAAAATTTGTAATGTGTCCCATCACTTAATTATCTTGCAGGCACAACATGTTGTTTTTCATTTTCCATTATTATTTAATAGAAAATAACCAATTGAAGCAGACTGTTCACTTGGTTGTCATTTTTATTCAATTAAAACGTTGTTGTAGACAATAATTATATGGATTGTTTATTATTTTAACAGATTTTTGCAATTTCACTGGTGTTTCATCAATTAAGTTGACCACTGTATATGTTTGGCCTCCCGTGACATATGTTACAACTTTGTTACTATAGCCAATATTTCTAACCTACGTTTCAACATACTGTACAGCACACTGTTACACGTGGGAAACATTGTTGCATGTGACATGTACATGCAACAACAGCATGTGCATTGTCAAATATTAACAGAATGTACAACGAATGTAGGACCTTGCGAATACGCCATGTTAAATGTCCATTCAACGAATGGTTTATGGTAGTGGCTAAAAGCGCCACACTGATTTTATCATTCACTTTGGGATGAGAGGTCAGTAAAATACCACGAAAAACAATGGACGTAGCGAATATGTCAAGGCCGACACTGAAGAGAAACGTTTACAACATTCCACCTTAGATTCCTCATATTCATTTTCGCCCTTCTGTTCTCTGAAGAGTATTTTTCATTTCCGTTGCATCGCCCAGAATAGCTGTCAGGATGTGTCGAATTCGTACTGTATCGAAGCTAATTTGTGGTGTAACTGGAGCAACCGCTTTGTTTTGGCTTTCTGTCGTTATATTACTGCAGCATTTGTTTTGGATCGGAAGACGTTCGTAATTGCACATGAGAGGAATGCGAGAGGAACAACTCTGGTGATTAGAAATGTGTTTTGTTGCCCTTACTGTCTGCATTCGACAGATTGATGCATTTTCATACCAGGCCATTCTTTCCAATGAAGCTTTGTAGTTTTGTTGAATGGGAACCATAATCATGCGGGTTGCTCGTTAATTGCTTGAGGTGACCCCCACAGCCATGTTGACCCTGTTTTCCAATCTTGCAATATCTGCTGCATTAAATGGATGCGTGGTGGGATTTATTAGTCAATCACCAGAATAAAACCATCATGAAATCAAACATTATATAAACTTTTCTTGGAACATGGTACAAACAGACAAGGAAAACTAGAACCATTGCCTGTAACGAGTGGTATACACCCATTTAAATATTGCTCAAATACTCATGTTTATTATAGGCTCAATCATTTTCTTGATAATACAACACATATTTACATGTATCCCGACCTATTAGAAGGTACATGTATGTCGATTTTTGGGTAGGCATAATGAGGGACGCACTGATTTAATTTCTATAAACAGATTAACATTGCGCTTATTTAGTCAATAGTAATTTTGTTGCAAATATGAACATGACCCTGGTAAACTCAGTGAATTTTGCTTTCAAAATTTAGTAGCGACCATTAGAAAAGGGTATCGTTTAACGATTAAGTTTCTGTTAGAATGTAATAATGGATTTGTAAAGAAGTGGAGTAAAATGCTGGGTTATAGCTACTTAAAAATGTACAGCATTTCAGAAAGATAAAACAAAAGGCCATTAGTTTTATAGTATCATTTACTTGAAATGGTATTTCACTATAGTCCATGTTGGAAAGTTGCCCTACCACTCAGTGAAGTGCATTAACTAGGTTACAAAAATAAAGGGCCTTGCTTTGCTTTTAATAATGGATCGCGATTAATAGCAGACCTGCTGATGTAAATTATGGCTCTTATGCATGTGCAAAAATGTGCCTTTAAAGGCATTGACTGCCTTCCTTCTACACTGTACTTTGCTGTGCAAAAAATGTGAGACTTTAGTCGTCGCCGTGCATAACTGCATAAAACGCGCGGTTATGAACAGTCATAAAACATTAAGTGAAAGTCTGCATATTCTGAATTGCAGGCTTTAATTTCACCCCTATACATTTAAACACAGCACGTAAAGAGAAATTGCAATATGAAATGGGTTTTATACGCCAGCAGTCACACGAGCTAATGGCGAATGGCGAAAAATATATCGTTGCTGGATGAATGAAAAAATGATGTTGAGCCGGCTATTGATTTTATATTATCACGAAATAGATACGAGTAACAGTATTAATCAATACTAAAGGGTGTTGTCGCGGCACTGAAAATTTTAACTTCCAGTGCACACGTTAATTACACGTTAAAACAGTTGAGGTCTCAATTTAACCCAATTTTGAATTTTAACTTTGTGAATTTTAACGTTTGAATGTTGAGCAGTATTTCGCTTATCATGTTTGACCTAGAATTTATTTATTTCATGCTTAAAGTTCGTTAAATATACATTCATAGCTTCGTTACTGTTCTATATATCGTGTCCTATATCAGACTTCTCCTTAGCTACTTATTAGATCATGGTTGCCAAATTGAATAAGAAAGAAATTGAATAAGAATGGTGTCGCGGATTAGTTGCAAATTTGGAAATATTTTCCGAGTTTTATTTCCGTATTCTCTGGAGTGTCAACCTGCAGAACATTCATCTGCAGTGAGAAAATGCATATATAAACTTGCATACTGTAGCACACTTATACATTGAAGATGTACTGTCGCTAGATTTCGATTTTATTATACTTTTTGAGGAAAATCTTAACTAAGATGTGATCGAATGCGAATTTTTGTTTTTCAACTTTGTGACCATAGGTTCCAAGTCCTATACTACACGTGTACATGGATAATGAACTCTCATTTAAGGTATTTTTTAAACTGCTCTAGGTTAGATTATTACAAGAGGTGTACATAAAATTTTAGCCTAGTTAGATAAATTATATAAATTGGTGTGGAGATTTCTGTTAATATTTTTCCGAAAACTGACAAGGTAGTGTAGTGGACGTTGCTTCCCTGAAAAGGCCTTAATTGCCTTATTTGGACATAATTTGAGCAGCAGATAGCAGTGGATATATCCTATAGGATTTCAGAATCGGATTTTGGGAAGGACAATGAAATAACAAGGCTGACTGTAGCGATGATTGAGTTGGATGGGTTGCCAGGAAGGTGCATATAGGAAGCAAATATTGTTAGTTTTGTTACTGTCTCTTATATCATCTTTAATGATTCATTTATTGTCATTTTATGCCATCAGCCACATTGTTTCTTGCTTCGCTCCAGAAAATGACCTCAATAACTTTTTTACCTGCTGCTTATCTGGAAACATAATGGGGAATATTCTTTCGGAACATCTCCTTACTCGGCTTGCATTCCTTGTTTTTATTCTTTTGCCGAAAACAGTTATTTCTGGGTGAGGGAAATGACTTTGCTATAGGGCCTACATTAGATATGAGGTTTTCGGCTTATCGAGTTTTCCAACTTAAGTCTGAAACTGTGAAATAGTGCATCATATTAATGCATTTCCCCCATGCAATGAGTTTTGGAACACAGGTATACATGTACATAATTTTCATTTTCTGTTCACACTACTTCCTACATAATGTTAAGATCGCTACTTTAAGGTACTGCTGTGTAATGCTGGTGTTGAGTAGGAAAAATATTTTCTGTAAATTACAGTACGTCCACCATGACGAAGTTTAGTTTCATTTCATGTACAGCTTGTACATATAGTTGTTCAGTTGGTTGTTTATTTAGTTGGAACTTGGACATATAGTGGCCCCTTGCAATGGGACATGCATTAGGATACTAGCTGACAGACTGACAGTAGTAATTACATATTTTGGAATCCTTGTTCACAAATGTCATTTTCTACCTTAAACAGAAAAATATCTAATCCGTCGTTGAGAAAATTTTATTAGCTTCATCATAGCTTTTGCTTTCTTAAATCCACATGCGATGAACAACTTCATTATTATTCCTTGCTTATTCTGAACATAATTAAGTTCAAGTCTTGCTTTCACGGTTTGAGCCTTTTAGTAAAAGGCACATTTTAAGTTGTCATTTCCTCTTCGCTAATAGAACAATTAAATAAACGTAAGAAAGGTGCACGTGTTTCGTTTTCAAATGAGTTTAAGAGGATAAGGACGTCGCACTACATACGCGCTTTGCTAATTTATCAGTTGTAAATACTTTAAGAGTTTGCATATTTAGTTCTACATGCATGGATAACGAGGTTTACAAATATACGTATACTGATGATTGAAATTTACTTATTGATCACATTGCTGTCTTGTAATAAGTCTGAACTTTTTCTTTTACAGGTAAGCCAAAACTGTGATTTTTAAAACATCAAGTAGGCTAAGTAATGTAAAGTTATTACTTGTCAAGATAACATGAAATAACCAGTTGGTAAGTGATTATTCCATATCCTGCATTTTAAATCAACGAGCTAAGTAGAAGTCATGGTCATATTTTCTTGAAATCTACCAATAATTTCTACCATTTTGCACGTGTGCGTGACAAATTGCATGGATTGAAGTTGGCTTGTTTGTTGGATGGGTTTTTGATGGATAATAGTGTCTAATAATGATAAGATTTAGCCTGATGACTTAGACATACCCCTCTAAAAGTTGCTCAAAAGCACAAATAATCATTAGGCCTATACATTACGAGAGGCAATAACCCCATGGCTAAAATCAAACTTGGTTGTTGATGTTATGTAGTTGGTAGTAGTTTCACCTTTCATCAAGGTGTTTGTCATTTCCTAAGATCCTACAAATCAGACCCTCTTGAATTGTTTGAACCAGGTTTGCAAAGTTGTTTGTCTGAGAATGGCTAGATGAGGATCGGATGGGTAGTGATATGGACAATGCTGCCAAGTGTGGAGACATAATGTATATGTGCACAATTTAGCTCTTTTAATGTTAACGTTACATTATTGTGACTTGCATGTACTCATGCACAGTATGACGCTTCTTGAAATTCATAATTTACATCTACAGCTGTTATCAAGTCTGCTGTTAAAAAAGATTGGAAGTATATTTTACTGCATGCAGTTGTTTTGGCCGATGTTCATCATTTTCTGACCTCTTAATGTCATGTCCACTACTTGGTTATCTGCTGATGGGCTTCCCTTGCAATCATCGCCATTCGCCATCCATTCTGTAAAATTCCCATTCATGCGACAACTACTTAACTCGCGAAAGCTTCTTTGGGAGTACTTTCATGCCCTATTAGCTATAAGTTGTCCGAGCAGTTTTTGTCTATGATGAAGTGTATTCCCTGCTGCTGTTCCTGTCTGAGACTATAAACTCATAGATGCAAGTTCTCATTTCATTTCCCAAAGTGTCAATTTCTGTTCAAATCTCATTACCTCTTCATTTTGGTCTAGACGCGTTCGTAGTTATAGCCAATTCCCTAGTTGGCGCCTCGGAGTTTTGAGCGGATTTGTGTAAAATTTGTAAATTCATAACAACGGAAAACGTTGCCCAACTTTCTGGGAAGACCGTGCGGTGCTACTTACCATAAAGGCATGGAAACTATTGAACCACTATAAAAATGTTCACATCGTTCCTCGATGACTAGACGTAGAAAAAATAATGGGGGTAATAACCGAAAGCAATTGAGCTGCAAATATGGAAGTTGGAAGCTGAACTCATGTTTTTTAGGCTTGCAGTTTTTTACCTGGAATAAACTACATGCGTACTATTGCAAATCCAATAACAATTTTCTGCACTCACCTCATGATGGATTGCACAATTCCAAATATACATGTACGATGAATATGTAACCAACATCACTTCAGCATGCAAGTCTTGCCTATGGACTCAGTGGCCAAAATAAAATTTCTCTGCAAAAGCAAAACATGTCTTACATACTGTCAGGATTGCTGGTTTCTAAAACATTTCAGTTTCATTCCATTAAGTGGCATCCAGTTTTACAACTTAAAACTCAATAAGGATTTTTTGAAAATGCGAGGTGTGGAAGGTATGTTTCGAAATTTTTGGGTGATGATTGGATGTCTAACATATCACGTAATACATCACTGGGTGGAGGGGCTGAAAATGATGACCAGTGATGACATAAAATTATCATCTCCTCCACACTAGTCTGTCACATGGACTTGGATATTCCAGCCAGAATAATCCACCCAATTTTACTAATGACCGGTAACTGCATGCATGTAACTTCCTTATTCTCCACCATTCTTCTACCAAAAACACAAAGTCTTAAAGGTTGGATGATGGGTGAGGGGTCGCATTTTGGCTCCTGTATTTTGGCACGATTTTCTTTCCAAATTACTCCACCTATAAACACGAACGGGAAACCAGGTGGGGCGCGTTTGTTTTAATAAAACCTCGCCAAATATTGGCATGCAAATTTCGTTAGGCGAATTTCCATTCCTCGCCATTTAACGACCCCTCGCTCTGCATAGCGCCATTAATCTTTTCCCAGTTCATCGCATAACTTTTTTTTTACTATTCCGCCAGGAATTCATTCCCCGCGCCGAGATATGACTTTAATAATTTCATTTTAACAGATCAATTCGAGCGTTTCCTTTTGATAGGGGGAAGGGAGGTGAGGACAAAAATTTGCTTTTCGAAAGAGCCTCGCTTTTGCTCTTGTGGATTTTCTAAAAAGGACCAACATTATGTGATTGTAATGGGCCTGCCATCGAATGGTAATGCCGTAAAGGATACATTAACTTTGAATGCGCATTCTTCCCACACCGTGAACGATGCGCATCAATGGGTTTTGTGGCTGCAGTTAGGAATCAGCTGAGCCATCTAAAGTACAGAGACGTGTTCTGCTCTGCCAGTGTTGCGTCCTATGAGGCTGCAGAACATAATGGAAATCCCCAGAGGAAGTCTCCAGCTTTGGGAGATGAACTTCGAGCGATGGGAAATTATAAGGGATGGCCACGATAGCTGAAATCGTTGAATCAACTTTTTTATTGCAATAACATACGGATGCCACGCACTTTTGCTGGCTTTTAAACCGTGTCCCTGTGGTGTTTAAATTTTAAATTGATTTCTTCGAGCATCTGAAGCTGCAGTGACTGGTTTGGATTTTGGAATCCCACAGTTTTTATTCGTTTATTCATACGCTTTTACGTGTAACTTCTCTGTTGTAACGAGTTTTGATTCCAAAAAAAATTGACACCAATTTTGTTAACGTTGAATCAGCTGTTTTATTGCAATAACATACGGATGTCACGCAGTTTTGCTAACTTGTAAACTTTGTCCCTGTGGTGGTTAAATTTTAAATTGATTTCTTCGAGCATCAGAAGCTGCAGTGACTGGGCTGGATTTTGGAATCCCAGTTTTTATTCGTTTATCCATATGCGTTTAGGTGTAAATTCTCTGTTGTAACGATTTATTTCAAAGAATTAACACCACTTTTCAGGGTTCATACGCACATGGAAAGTCAGGGAATGTCAGGGAAAGTCAGGGAAGAGCAAAATGGTCAGGGAGAGTCAGGGAAAACTACGTTTTTT
>JAQFYZ010002511.1:0-16726 GCA_034695085.1 Cylindroiulus punctatus | reverse complement strand
TGAACAGCTTTTGAAAAATGTTTTTCAAAAAATGCAAAAAATGAACTAGTTTTTGCAAATATTTTTTTAAACATGTACAGGTATATTTAGGCCATACTTGTGCTCACTGCAGACTGCTGACTGCCTTCTAAAGGCTAGTTGCATCCAGTGTCCTCTTACATGAGTGGCACTGTTTTCGGCACTTACATCTTTTTCATTGCCAATGAATCAATCGATGACTTGAATGTCTCGACCCAAGCAGCAAGTTGTTACCTGCTATAGCGTTATAATATAGTGATCTATAAATATTGGCTTTGTCAAAATTATATTTGTTAAGGACAATTACATAATTGTCGATGCACAGCAATGATTTGAAACATTGCATATCGCGGATTTTAGTGTGCATTCCTTGCAAATTTCGTCCAATAACCCTCCGTCCTATGCATATTACTACTAGTGTACAACAAATAAATTGACGTGACTAAATAAGTGTGACTTAATTAGCACGGTAAAGGGTTGCAGCCTGTCTAGGCTGCATGCATGGTTCTGGTTGAACTTTCAAAAATAACCGGATACCCGGTGATGGTCAGGGCTATTTTAGTTGTGCTAAATATAGCCTGCAACGCAGCTTTTCTAACCCACCCTCTTTACTGAGATAGGATTCAGCGACGCAACAGATTTTGTGTACATCATTTTTGGTTTCATGTCTGCTGCCAACGATCTCAGCTTTTGCACTTAACATTAAAATTTGCCTCAATTTTATTGACGTGATCGAGCAATATGGAGGACGAACCAACTGAGGACGTTCTGGAGCCACATAAGGTACGTAGTCCATGTTTTGACATCATAGGAAACTTCACTTTTCAACTGCCATTTTTGACCCAAAATTGACTGACAGTAAACAAAAAGGAATCTGGATTGCATATGACATCCATAACATTAAGCTAATAATTCCTCAATATTGCGACCGTATAAATGAATCATATTTCTATAATCCACTGACACCATAACCTAATTTCAAGTAAGATTGTTTACTAAAGTTACGACAAATGTTCATCAATTTAAATAGCTTCAGCAAATCCCTTTACAACATGTAAAACGACGTCAACCCAACGATTAATACCTGTCTAACATAAATAAGATTACACATAATCGTTAATCAGCGATTGCATTGATATGCAGCACACGGATACAGCACAAAGGCTGAAATAATATAATGAATAACTTCAAGAAGTACTAGATGAAATGACAATGCATCTCAACTTAAAAAAAACATAGGAAAAATGAAATCACCTTCTCCGTTACTTGATAAGATGATGACAATATTCGAACGTCACCAATTTGACATATAGAAGCATCGTGTATGAGCAAAGCATTGGAATTTTAAACATAATTTCATAGAAAAATTAGCTTTTCAATCGTTTTCACATGAAAAAACTTGCAAACACAAAGGGAAACTAAACAAACGTCATTCAAAATCAAGTAAAAATACCGAAACACTAGTAAAAAAAAGTGCGACGAGGATGGGATTCGAACCCACGCGGGCAGAGCCCATTGGATTAGCAGTCCAACGCCTTAACCACTCGGCCACCTCGTCAAGTTGACTCACCCAATCGCTAACCGAGTAACTGATAGAGAACAACGCAATGCGCCAAGAAGCGCCGTCAAGCGGGAAATTCAAATATTATCCTTTGCATTTTCCTCCTTGCATGCAAATTTAAACCTCCTTTCATGCAAATTTAAACGTCATTGCACCAAACTCATTTAGGGTTATGGGCTATCATTTCAACTTTAAAAAATTGTCAAAAAATATAACATTGCCATGTAAAAATATACCCAAAAGTGACATTTTTCCATTCGAAGGAGACGTGATATGAAGTTGAAATACAAACTTTGGCAGAAATTTAGCATTTTATCCCCTTTCAGCGAGATCGGGCTAAGGAAAGCCAAATTTTGCTGTGGATATGGAATGTGTTGGACGAAATCAACATGACCGATTATGATATATTCATCAGAGACGGCATTGTACTGTGCAGGTATATGTATAAGGTTAACTTACAAATTTTGTGCATTAAGGCTGATCACAAGTGATTTTTGGAACATAACTGTGGACAGATATGATAATTTAAAATTAAACTAAATGTTTCAATTCAAAGTTTATCTTGATAGCAATTTCCTGGACTATATAAAATGAAAATAAATTTCGTTTTTAGAATTTTTCGAGATGTTCTTTATTTTGACTACAACTGTAAATCTCATGTATTCCCATTCAGACGGCAGGTGCTGCCAATAAAAAGGTCAAATATAGAATTTTCGTTTTTTATTAATATCATGTGCATTTACATAATTTCTCAATAGCAACATCCAAAAAACGCGACTCCCTCTTAATGTTTACAAAAAAATTATTTTAATATTTTGTTCAGGAAAGGAGATCTTGTGTTCCGAATTTTTATGCAGGGTGTCCCCAAAGTCACAACGCACTTGTGAGCAGCCTTAAGTATGTATCGTGTAGTATGGTACAAGTGGTCTTTTCTAGGTTAATTGACGCAATCAAACCCGGATCTATTCAAGGAAAGCTGGCCAATTCTAACAACAAAGAAAAACGCAGAAACATTGAATGGTTTCTTAAGTCGTGTCAAGCCTACGGGGTGCCCAAAGAGTTGCTCTTCCAACCGGAAGATCTGCTCTACGCCTTACACATTCCTCGAGTCACACGCTGCTTATTTGCACTGGGAAAAAAGGTATAGTTTCACGTCTTCACGGTCAGGGCCACGTCAAAGTCTTTAAGATAAATGACGGTGAAGTTTAATCAAATATGCCCATCCAGGATTTGAAACAATATTTTGAATTCGATTTTCACGCTATTTACTTAGCGTAACATCATGAAAGTTTACGTACATGAACATCAGTTTACGAAGTTTTACTATTTCTTCGTACACTGCAAACTTTGGTAAGGGTGATGTGCGCCGAAAGTTTTTGCTAAATATAATGGGTATGTGGCGCCATCTAAGGTCTAGAGTTAACAGCTTGTGGTGGACGTCATAAACACGTCACTAATCAGAGCCAATGAGATTTATGTCCATACTAGACACCATCGACTTTTGGGACCCCCTGTAAACGGACGTTTTTTTTTGTTTTTTTTTGGCTTCAATCTTTTGGATTTCAATCTAAATGAAATTTGTGGCTAATGTGGAATGAAACTTATAGTTTAGGCCCCGCCTCTGCATGAAAATTGCCTCGAAAGTGCTTTTTTGAGGCGTTTTCGGTGACCGAGATCGCAATAGATGCGCAATAGAACCTGTTGTACCGATAATGTGCCTTTTGCGCATCCATTGACACGTGACTACACATGGCCAATGATATTAGACACTTAGCGCAGCACCACGAAACTCTGTAAAAATACGAAAAAGTATCTCGTCCGACACGACTTTTCCTTACGAAATACTGAATTCCTTACCAAATTCGAGGCAGTTTCTCGTGATCATGGATACGGAAAACTCAGATTTGACACTAAATAAATTCTACACTGTCATTGGTTATGTTAAGTCACGTGAGGAGGGATGCGCAAAAAGACACATTATCGGTACAATGATTCTATTGCGCATCCCCATCGCGGTCATTGAAAACGCCTGGTAAAAGCACTTTTGAGGCAGTTTTCAGGCCGAAAATAATTATAAACATATTAGGCGGGCCTACACTATAAGTTTAACCCCAAATTAGCCCCTTATTTCATTGAATTTGACATCGGCAAAGAAAAAAAAACCTCCCAATAGGCGTCAGGCTAAGTATTAGGTAAAATTTTCAGGCGCACTCCACACGTACGACATTTTGCAGCGTACGACAAAATGGGACAATGTCGTAAGTTGAGAATTTCGTACGAACAATTTCGTGGTGCTGCGCTAAGTGTCTATTGTCGAATATTATTCGTGCCAAACATGAGTTTCGTGACGAAAATATAACACCGTACGAAATTATAAAATTTTCGTTTTTGCAAACTTTCGTGGTGCTGCTCTAAGTGTGTAATAATTATATTCTTTACAACGGCTCGTATATAGGCAGACGAAGATCCCAACTACAATGGACCAGGAATAGGGCATGAACCCTACGAACCAGTGGGCAAGGCAGGGCGTAGGAGGGGTGGCCTCCCCCTTGGTGACGATATTTACGTGGCTCACATCAAAGTGGACAGAATCACCAACATGTTGCCCATCGAAGGAAGAGAACGTAGGGAATCGCTGAAAAGACGAATTTCCCTGTATAATTTTTAAAGTTATTTAGGGCACTCATCAGTTTGATGACGCAGCCTATGCTATTAGCATGCTATGTTTCCAGAACATAAGTGATTGGAGTTTCATATAAGAGGGCAGTTCAAAAAGTAAGGCAATTTTTTTTTTTCAAAAATGTACGACGCATTATGTGACAAAACTGAAATATACACTTTGCAGAGCATTTAATTCTATATTTTTCCACATAATCTCCACAGTTATTGATGCATTTGTCCCACCGTGTCACAAGTTTCTGCATGCCATCATTGACAAAAGTGTCCGGTTGCCCATAGAGCCAATGTCACATACATGTAATACGTCGTTCTTTAAAAAAAACCACTTAATTTTTGAGCTGCCCTCGTACACTGTATTGCAGACAGACATTGTTACATTGTTCATTGACCAAGAAAGTTGGGAAATGATAAGCTTTTAACATGTTACATTAAGCTGTTCAGAGACTTTTTATGTATATTTTGCCCTTTTGGCATAATCCTTGTACTCGAGCATATCCCTCTGGACAATTAGACGGGAAAATGATCACTGGTAAATTATTTTTTCATTTTAAAAAATTGAATTACGATAAAGCAATGACAACCTGATATGTCTTGCTGTACATGCACAAACTTGGTTCGAAAGTGCCATTTCCTAGTAGCCCAAAAATAACAGTTCGAATGTTCCATTTGTAATCAACTGTACTACCAAAACTGATTAAAGGCAGCTTGCTCGGTTACTTAGAAGGATTCAATTAATACTTAGAACTTTTTAACCGGATCTAATTAAATTTCCATCATCACGGCCACCGCTTCAATTAAAAGCACCAGCAATTGCAGTTGCTCCAACAACAATAGACCATTCGCATTTTCTTATTTATCCTACAATCCAACTGATTGTGATCAATCGTCGCAGGCTGGCAAGGTAGACGTCGATGTGAATTCGTGATACAACATAGCAACAAAAACAAGTATACAAGGCAAGTGTCTCTTGTCTCACCCCCTAACGTGCCCTTGACAGGAAATCCATGACGTGTGAGCATTAAAATATAGGCCCAGAATTGACATTCTGCCAGAAAAATAAAGCAACTTTTTGATATATTAAGAATACTTACACATTTTTTCCACAAAAACTACGCTTAATGAATCCTAGAAATCAGTAAACCTGTTTGTCGGAAAGGTCAAAGCTTGCCCACTCCTTCTGAAAGTCCATCTAAGTAAGGTAGCCAACTCTGTTAACACGGTATGGTCAAGGACGCAGGCCTGCCTAGGCTATAATCATGCACGACCATGATTCAGTGTATAGAAATAAAGGGGTGGATGGAATTTTGTTGCTAGAATTACGAAATCCTGCCAAATTGCACGCAGTAATGGCGCATACCTTCTCTTCTGCATGCAAGGCTTATACACTGTACATGTACTTAACAAACCCTGAGAAACATGAAAACTGGAGGCGACTTGAACGGGTTATTAACTCGGTCGTTGAGAATTTGGGGCAGTGGTCATCTCCGTTATGCAACACACGAGAAAAGCATGCGAGAACTGGTCATGCAATCCCAGTTCAGAGATAAGCGTTCTTTTCAACAGATACGAATTCAAAAAACAATATTTTGACACCGATGACAAAAAATTGACAACTTGTGTAAACTACAGGGTGATCGAAAAGTCCCGCAACCCATGGCGTAGTCAAAGTACCTCCATGGGTTGTGGAACTTTTCGATCACCCTGTAGCATGGCGTCGGAATTGCGAACAAGAATTTTTGAAGGACTACATACATGTATTACTTGCATGCATGTCCTTTTACAGTATACCGTATACATGTACATGTATGCCATTTTTAAACGATTTGCATGTTTTGATTGATCAATAGAAGAAAGCGTGCACCAAATACAATTCATGTTGTTTTACATGAGTTGCCATAAAGTCTGTCACTTGTTGATAACATGTTGCAAAACACTCAGAATACTCAGCTTCACAACGAGCCTTGTGGGTACCTGCTTTTAAAGTTACCACAAGCACAGTAGACAGGACGTCACGTGCTCCTCTCAAGTTAAACCTGTTTAAACTGTTTTCATGCCATTTGCAGTTGTTTGGCTCTAGGTAACTCGAATCAAACAGCCCCCTGCAGACCCTCAAAACAAAGCAGTTCAGATCAGGTCAAGGTAGACAATACAGATTTACATGCATGACTTATAATAAAATGAGAAAAGCGCCAGTTTTGTGAATAGCTGTTTTCGTTGCATCGTGGCGTCATATAGTGGCTTCAGTCAACTAACTGCCTCCTAGTCACATATTTCAGTTTTTGTGTTGAAAATGATGGTAATTATGTCAAAATGAATATTTGTGTTAATATCACACATTCAAATGATGCCCACGTTTAAAAACATTTCTTTGGCACCTGCACATAATTCATCTGCAAAACTGCTCTTCCAGGTCAAACCTGACACGAAAGTAGCTCATTTTGGAGAATTATCATTTTGCCAAACTGGTAAATGGCAAGAAAAGCTTCAAAAATGTGATATACGTTCATTCCTAAAAAGGGTTGTTTTGACTTACGAGTCAAGGCTCGACTGATTACGAAAAAGATTCTTCAGACCAACTGAACAGAAGAAAGAAAACTATATTTTTTTAATAAGAAACGAAAATAATCTTTATGACTTTATACAATTTTCTATAACGAGATATGCTTAGCCTCCCAGCCGTGTATCTATTCCACAGGACCACTCTCCATCAGAAATCCGCAATTTTTTGTTAGAAGCGATATCTCACATACATCTAAAATTGAAGTCTTCGCTACGGGTGAGCAACTGTGTGTATTTTCTCATAGAAAAGTCCGAAACGACGTTATATACAATTGTTTATCTGCAGATTTTATCAGAAACAAGGCAAGATAGACCGCCGAACGTCGCCACCCATGAAAATGAGTTTGAAATGGACGTTTATTGAGTTGAAAAAGTGAAGAAGCCCACTTTGAAGCCAACCATGTACAAACAGTGGTTGAATGACCCCCATTCAACCACCACTTAATACAGGACTATAGTCGTCTCGACAAAAGAACGAAAAATTTTACAGCCAATCAGAGATTCAGCTTATCGATGTACCATAGTGGCCTCAACGAGATATGGAAAAAATGGCGTCAGTTCAACCAATAGGATGCCATTTCCTGTTTGTGATTCGTTCATCCAACTTTTGAGAGGGCGGAGCCTTAATGGGTGTCTATTGCCGGAAGCGCTTTAGCAAATTAGAGGCCCATGGAGGGTCGCACATGTGGCTTATTGGCTCGTTCTTGAGCCCACCTTAGGACTCCTATCAATGAAGAACACCAATCGCACATACGACTTGTTGGATCCCTAGCGTTCACTGATCAGAGATCACGTATACATGTACTTTACCACCATGGCAAGTATGGCTATGGCAGCCATTTTCCTTTCAGCAACTATTATAGGTTTGGAATTGGAAGTGTGCAGCGAAAGGGTCGCCATCGAGTGGCAGTCGAGTAAGCTCCCATGAAAGTAGGATACTTTCATCAAATAACATGGCGAATTTCGATAAACTCAGGCTCGTGGCCCAAAAATAAATACGGTCTGCTTCAAATACTAACAAAGAGTATTATTGGGTACCACAGAATTAGTCAAAACCGTAAAAATAATAATTAGCTTGCATTTATGAGCTTATTTGGGGAAAATGAAAAACTTCCCATTGCATTTGAGGCTTTCATCCTACTCTCGCAGCCATGAAAGCGGCTGACTGTAGCGCCACCAGTGGCGTTGCACACTCCAAATAGCCTGGACGAACCTATCGATAAGCGGAATCCCTCTGACTGACTGTCAGAATTTTCCTTTTCTCGTTGAGGCGACTATAGGGACTTAGCGCAGAGAAAGTGCATACGACAAAATTACTTACAGGCATTCTTGACATTCTCGTATTCTGCAGTTTCTGATAGTCACACGTTGCGCTTCAATCTCGTTACCGAAATATACGTGACTAATAGTCAATGATATTGCAACATGAAACTTGTATGAAACTTAGTGATATGGACTTTCTCGTCACCACTTCAGGGGCACAAACACTTATGGAATTTGAAAAAGTCGTGACAAGAAAAGAAAGTTACGACGACTTTCTGCAACATTCTCGTGAGTCTGTGCTGAGTCCCTACTGGTTCAAGAGTTTCAGCAGTAAAAGGAAAATGGTTGCAATGCTCATATACATGTATATTACAGAATGGACAAATCGCAAACTGGAAATTGCATCCTATTGGTCCGAGCGACGCCATTTTTCGTTCTTTCAGAAATAATAGAAAACTATATTAAATAAATCGAGGCCTAAATATTTGTACTTCATAACGCAGCGCTGACATCACGACAAGGAAACATCATCCTATTTCCTTCTTTGTGAGACGAGCACTGTCGATTGGCATCAACATGTTTCACCTTAACAATAAGTTAAGGTTAATTAGAAAGAGGCGCATTAAGGTTGTTCTTCAAAGCCAAGGCCAAGAAGTCCACCCGCAGTGAACAGCATTAGAAATGCAGCAAAGAAAATACGATGCATATCTATAACATACATGTTTTATTCATTTCTGTTATGCATCAGTTATGCATTGCCAGATCCCATTCCCATGAAACCAGAGCAGGGGAAGAATGAACGCGTAAAACTAAGGTTTCGATGCTGCCTTTCAAACGTTATAACCTTCGCATCGCTGAAGCTTCCACGAAACAACTTAAGCATTTATCAGACTTCGTCAAATGAGAAGTGCAGATATATGGCTAAACGATTGTCTTTCCAGACATTTAGCATACGACTACCGATATAGTCTCGTAAAGGCAGGACGTACGCCATATCCCACAAAATGCTCCGCACCATTATGAACCAATATGAAACACGAGAAAGCTTTGGGCAAAAAACATTCAAGAAGATAACATATTCGGAAACTCTGCAGGGTGATCACAAAGCCCTATACCCGCATTACAAAAATAATTTTTAAGGTGGAGTACCCCTTAATGAAGCCAACCTGTCGGTCTCATACACAATGCAAAAAACCAAGATTATCATATGTGAAGTCACTATATAAGCAATACAAACGCTTAATTTATTTTTTTACATACAGTATATGTAGAATGTTTCCTCCACTAGTGCCTTCATGTTTTCTTTAAGGAAAGTGCGTTGTGACTATGGGGACACCCTGCACAAAATTGCGAACCACAATTTCTCCTTTCCTGATCAACATATTAAAATATTTTTTTTTGTAAACATTAAGAGGGACTTGCGTTTTATTGCATGTGCCCTTGACAACTTGTGGAAATGCATATGATATTAATGAAAACGATAATTCTATGCTTGACATTCTATTTTGCTTTATGAGCGAAAGATGGCAGCACCTGCCGTCTGAATGGGAATATAAGAGATCTGGAATTTGGAAAAATTCTAAAATCGAAATGTCTTTTAATTTTATATAGCACAGGAACTTACTATCAAAATAAACTTTTGAATTAAAACATTTGGTTTCATTTGAAATGATCATATACATGTATGTCCAAAATTATCAAAATTCAATTGCAAAAAATCACTTTCAATGGGCTTTAAGTCATGAATTACGCCGCGTTATTAATAAAGAAATAAATAACGATAAGAAAAATTCACGCCATTTCGAATTGCCTCATGAATTCCACGCCATTGACGTAATGAATTTTGCGCCATTCGATTGGTACGAAAATTTCCAAATTTAATAATAAACGACGTAATTCATGACTTAGAGAAAACATGTAGGCACTAGTGGACGAAACATTCTATATGGTAAAAAATAAATTTAGCGTTTGTATTACTTTGTGACTTCACAATTGACAATCTTGTTTTTTTTTTTGCATTGAGTGTATGGGACCGACAGGTTGGCTTCATTCAGGGGCACTCACGTTCAATCCGTCTTAAAAACTGTTAGAGTTATAGTCGTCTCGGCAAAAGAACGAAAATTTGTACCGCCAATCAGAGAGATTCGGCTTATCGATGTACTGTTTCAGGAGTATGAGCGGCAAAAGTAAAATGGCTACCGTGCTCGATAATATACAGTGTATATGACAGGATGGACGAATCGCAAACAGGAAATTGCATTCTATCGGTCTGAACGACGCCATTTTTTCGTTCTTTCACCTGGGCGACTATAGACAACATGGTGGCCATCTTGAGGATTTTATTGTGTGGATGCCATTTTAGACTATAGCGAATACTGCTGGCACTCCCAGCATGGGAACCAAATACACGGAACACGAAACAAAACTTTTTTCAATACTGCGAGGAACAAAATTCTTTCCTCGTAACTACCAGTTTCTTATTAAAACTACGTGTAATTTAAGTATGTACGTACAATAAAAACTCACGTTGCATGTACATGTACGTTTTCAAACGAGACATTGCACGTTTCTAAATGCCAATATTTCCTCCTGTCTTATTTCTAATTTCCAAACAAAGACGAGTTTCTCAGGTTAAGGCTCCTGTAACACGACCGCTGTGATTATGAAAACCGAGTATCGCTTTCACTTCATTAAATTCCTATTGCTGTCAACAGATCACCAAATTCATGCCATCGCATTATTAATGCAACACACTTGGAGGGTAGAAAAGGATTACTCGCATATAGACGTGCGTGTTGCCTGTGTGCGATGAAACCCACCTCAGCCACGTGGATCGATATTCACCGCAGACTTAAAGAGAACAAATTGTTTGTGTGTGTGTGGGGGGTGTGGAAGGGGGGGGGGGAGTTAAGGGCACAGTACCTTTAAGGCGAAATGGGGCCCAGACGGATACGGGCAGAAGGAGGTGGAGTAAGCAAAGAAATAGAACAAAGAAAACAAAAAAGAAGACATGATGGACTATACAATACATACAGCAGTAGAAAACAGAACACACAAGAACAAGAGAAAAATCAAGGCCAGAGGATGCAAAGCTATTGGGAGTGTGCAACGCCACTGGTGGCGCTGCAGTCAGTCACTTTCATGGCCGCGAGAGTAGGATAAAAGCCTCAAATGCCATGGGAAGTTTTTCATTTCCCCCAAATAAGCTCGTAAATTCGAGATAATTATTATTTTAACGGTTTTGACTAACTCTGTGGTACCCAACAATACTCATTGTTGATATTTAAAGCATTCCGTATTTATTTTTGGGCCACGAGCCTGAGTTTATCGAACTTCGTCATGTTATTTGATGAAATTATCCTACTTTCATGGGAGCTTACTCGACGGCCACTAGAGGGCAACCCTTTCGCTGCACACTCCCAAGGAGGGCGGCAGGGGAGGTAGAACAAATTGGATCTGTATTTGGACCAGCCTAGCAAACATCAAGTTTAAGTAAAATGTGATCGAAAAAATCCGCCACATTGTCAATGTGGCCTCGTTTGGACACAGCTTGATTTCAGGTATGAGCGCAACATCTCGGTGAATCACTTATTGTTTTTCACTAAGAACAACAGGGACGATCCCGCCAAATCAAAAATCTCTTAACGGTATTCATGAGCGAATAAATTATGGGATGGGCCATCTGTAGCGTGTCTTCGAGGTGAACCATTTATTATTCACTGGCCCAGAGATGCTGTCAGTTTCTGACAACTCCTGATAAACGATGAAATATGTGAAGTCGACTCATGTTCAGTCTCAGCTCCAGACTGATGGGGGTGGTGGAGCGTGACCTTTGAAGCGAAATTCTCGACTTATCGTCTTAGTATTTCAACAGGTACGGCCCACGTTCCATGTTATGGAGATGGTGTGAACAGTCGGCGTGGTGTTGAAGTAACGGCAGACGTGCTCTATGCACGTGCAGGGTGGGCGATATACAACAACCTGATGTAAATCTGTTAGTTTTATTAATAGACATTTTGCCCAGTGTCACGAAAAATTGCTGACGAAAATAATTACGTACCAAAATATTATAATTTTTCGTATACTACAAACTTTGGTAAGGGTGATGTGCGCCGCAAGTTTTTAGCGAAATATAATTAAGTGGCGCCATCTAGGGTCAATATTTGACAGCTATACAACAACGACAACTTTTGGGGCCCCCAGTAATCGGCCGTTTTTAGTTTTTTTTCGGCCGATATCAAATTAAACGCAATTTGTGACCAATATGGACTTAAACTTATGTCCCTGTCTAATTGGTTTGTGCATGTTTTCTGCATGAAATCTGCCTCGAAAGTCCATTTTTCAGGGCGTTTTCGGTGACAGAGATTGGCGACCGTCAATCACCGATAACAAACTTTGCGAAAAATATGGCACCTGAGACCCTGAAATTTTAATAAAGCTCAATACATGAAAGATGATAACTTTAGCAACGAAACATCCGCGGAATTCCGCTGCCATTGGGCTTAGAAAAGTAAAGTTCTGCATGGCACTTCTGGGGGATGCGCAATAGAAAAAGTTTTACCGCTAATGTGTCTTTTGCGCATCTCCGCCATCTTGCAGAGATGCGCATCCCTCACGTGACTACACATAGCCAATGATAATGTAATAGATTTCTCGTACACGTTTGTGTATGCCAACAACTTTTTCGTACCAAAATTGGGGCAAACGTTGGTGCAAGAAATAAACTCGTACAAAAATTTATAAAATCTTCGTTTTCTAACTTTTTCGTGACACTGCGCAATGTGTCTAATAATCGAGAACAAAAGTTTACTTGGCGAAAATCCATCAATAATTAATAAAGATACAGCCGATTTACGTTATATACTCGACGCCCTGTATTTCTATTAAAAGGTAGGCATACGTCAGGAAAATGAATTGATATGGTAGCGGATGTGTCAACAAAATGCAAGATGATGCCAACTATTAGCATATGACCATCATGGGTTACACCGCAAGTCGCATAATACACCACAAAAAGAACCATAGAAAGTGCTTCTCCTAACGGTCCATATGCCGGCAGTGATTGCCTGAGGTTAGGGCAGGCAAAATAAAGAAAACACCATTTTAGGTAGTTAAGTTTAGGTTTTCGCGATTTTCAGAACCCCCTTGCCCCTCTTATGCCAGCATTTGTCACCATTTCAATAACCCCCAACGACGATTTCTTCAATGATGAAAACAGCTTTTCGAACTTTTTGCAAAAAAATTAGATCAGAAATAATGCATTTTTGCCAATTTAATAATACTTCATTGAGCTTCAGACGAAATAAGGATGAACTATTTCAAAACTTGTATGGCAATATTTATGTCAAGGGACTTTTTCTCTATTTTTAGCATTGTATGTAGGGTTTTAGGATCGCCTTAAATCAATGCAGAATGAACTTGCAATGCATACCTATTTTCCATAGATCTGAGAATTGCAGGATTTCCCCACGATAAAGCTAGAGGCCATTAGTTATTCATTGTTCAAAAATTGGCGTAATTAATACACGTATTACGAATCCGGTTGTTCCTCAATATTCGCCAGTGGCATAAGAAGAATTTTCAATGCGAAAATAAATTGTTCGATTTAGCTTAATGTTGTCTTGTCCAAATCTGCGCAACAGGGTAAACCCATAATTAAAATGCAAGTAAGGAATTACCGATTCCTTGTTTAGTGATTATATTTAATAAGCTACAAGTACTCTCGACAATGTATTTTTTCGATAATAATTCTCCCGCAACCCGTTCTTGAACACGTTCTTCATACACGCGTTAGTATAACATTTATGATTATCTTTGGAAACCATGATTGCATCATATTTCATACCCAGTTTAAAATCATGCACTTATTTCTGTTTTGCATGGATCGTCAACCCATGCAAATATACGTATGGTAAATATTGGGAAACCTCTTAACCTATTTTTACTATACAACAGTAACGTTAATGTTGATACTTTGAGTCTTTGAGCTGTGGTCTTCAAGATAAAATGCAGTTGTCACCAGTGTTTTGGGCGTAAGCCAAATAATGTTGCTGGTCTCAGGTCTCTTATTCCAAAGTACATTTCTACAAGTAGTTTCGGAACGAATTCAATCATCAGATATTGGAAAAACGGTATTTTTTATACTTATCTATAAAAAGGGGAAAAAACTAGATTGGGACATTTACATCTATGATGGGCACGTTGAACTGCAACCGGTTAAGCCAGACTAAAACGGTATTTCGATTATCCGATATCCGGATAATCGGTAGTCAGTAGTATTCATATTGGAAATTCCTTATTACTGGTCAGTTTTAACTGGATATCGCACCCCATCATTATAGGAAAGAGTAGGTAATAAGGTGCTTTAACCCAAGGCCCAAAAAACCAAAAAACGACCTGTCAAAAAAAGTGGCGCTAACATCGCCGAAGGCAAATGTTCAGCACAGAGAAGGCTTTCTTTTCACCTTCCTATCGGGCCATTGCCACAGATTCCTTTCGAACATCAGACTCAAGAGTCCCCTACAAATGGTGGGCACATTTACCTACATTTGGGAAAAAAACCATAGCAGCTTAAAAACCCATGGGCATACAGGACATCAGCTAAAGCGAGTTGTATACATGTACATGTATGTCATTGAGAACTGTTACTGCCACTGTAGTCTACAGAGGTCATGCATGATGGTTGGTCAATGTACTTCCAGATACTATAGAAAAATGGTAAATTAAATTGGGCATGGCCAGGGTTGGGCATGATCTGACATTGCAGATACATGTACATGTACTTGTAGCAGTAAACAACTTTCAACTAAATCGGTGTATCTTTCAAATATCGCATACAGTAATTTAAGGCTTGGTTTATTTTCAAAGTTTCGACCTCCACTTTTCGTTAGTTCATGGTGGAACTAAAGCATTGTAGGAATTTTAGCCCTACACGTCTGGCATAAACGAATGACAAATGTCCTGACCTACCCCGAACTAATAATTTCTCTATCAGGGTTCCCACTCATTTCTCAAAGCAAAAGATAAGGAGTTCCTGATCAACCACATTGACACGTTGATATCTTTTTTTCTGAAGTCATACTCTGGTACAGACCTGTGCATGTACTGTACATGCACATGTACGTACATTTAAACAGGGTCCCCCAGACCTGGAATACCTGAAAAAGTCAGGGAAGTTGGAAAGACCTGGAAAAATCAGGCAAAAGTCAGGGAAGATTGCTCTATTTGAAAAAAATCAGGGAAATTTAACAAATCTTGTGAAACAGAAGACAAGAAAGTCAAGCTATCATTTGAAGCAAGCAATTTTGTTGAAGAGATCAATAATGAAATTGTAAATTTGGAAAAAGTAATCTAAATTTAAAGTTTGTTTTCTTAAAATGTGTGCTCTATTGCTGGTTCCTTATCACATTTTTGTTCACCTCATGTTTATAGTGAACGATGAACGTTTCAGCATTTTTACATTGACATATATGCAAGTCATATGTGGCATTTTTCAGGGAAATTCTCTTTGAAACCTGGAAAAGTCAGGTAAGTTGAAAATAGTATTTCTGGGGGAATCCTGTATGACGTTTTGACAGCCAATGACATCAGGTAGGACAGGGTCAACGTTAGGTAAGACGATCAGTTTTATCTGGCATAATGCTGAGTGCAAGGTGCTTTGCTCGAAAGATGTCGACTACACAATTGAAAAAGCAATTTTTGTGTATCTGACTGACATTCATCTTATCTACGCCATCAGCCCACATGCACCGACAGACAACAAAGCTGCCTGATAGCAATGCGCAGCAGAGTCAGATACAGTGGTGACGTTGCTTCCACAGCCCAGAACTATAGTGTTATTTACGATTGACTTCAAGGTGAAGCAAGTCTTTTTGGTAGAAGAGAAAAGCACCAGAGTCGAACAGAAGCAGCGTCTTGGAGTCGAAAAACCCCGTAGCAATAGATTGGAACATTCCCACTGCGATACACTTTCAATTTGGGTTACCAGCGTCATCAGTTTAGGAGTAGGAGCGCCATTGGTTGGATGGCGCACACCTTACTGCAACGTGCGTTCCCAGCCCCTGGGAAGAACATTGTTTTTTCAGAAATACATTTAGGGCTTTTTTTTGCAGGGGTGCACCAAAAAACCTGAAAAAATGTGTCACGCCCGGATGCCTATCTTCTGGCTGCAACCAGGAAGACAACGGCGGAGGACGCCAGGTGGCGCTGCGAGCGGAATACGAGCGTTTGATTGAAAAGTGAGATTACAGGCATTGCCAAAAGTCGCTTTCAGCAATGACGTATTTCAGTCACGTTTCCAGCATGAGAGCAACAACAAGTAGGACTACACGCTGGTAGCACAGTGAGTGTGGCCAACAGTAGTGCCAGAAAGGTGCATATGCCAGCCATGCCACAGCGTGGTGGCAGAGGACAAGGATGACTGCTCCAGGGACGACATCCACCAGGAGCCCTTCGTGACGTCACAACCGTTTGGATAAGTGCCACTTCAGGGAACGTTCCAGGCCGTGCTAGTAAGTCAACTGACAGTCATGCAGTCTGATGACATTTTTACCAGTGCCATGCTTGGAACAGTCAGGGAAGATTGCTCTATTTTAAAAACGTCAGGAAAATTTAACAAATATTTAGATACAGAAGTCAAGAAACTCA
>JAQFYZ010002510.1:0-16728 GCA_034695085.1 Cylindroiulus punctatus | reverse complement strand
ACCAGGTTTCACCCAGTCTTGTCTCACCATTTCGGGTCTTCCAATTGCCACAACCAAAATATCTGCTTCAGACACTACGCTGGGCAGGTCTCTTGTTTTGGAGTGACACGTGGTCACAGTGGCGTGGTTCCACAAGAGCAAGTCGTGCATAGGTGCACCAACAATTTTACTACGGCCCAAAACGACTGCCCTACTTCCTTCTATTGGAACACCTGAAAGATTTAAATGTAACACGATGAAAAACTATAGTCACTCGTCCTAATTTGTACACGCAGAGATTCTGCCAGCAAATTATCTACATTTCATTATGTAGATAACTCAGTTATTACTTAGAGGGGCTGAACTAACAAGAGTTCTGAAATACTCGCAAGGTCACCTGAAGATTCTAGCAACAGTATGTTAAAAACTATTTTTGAAACATACTATTCGGTTGCATTTTAATAGATTTGCACTCACCCGTTCGTCTTATTAATTCCATGCATCCATTTGGCGTACAGGGAAGAAAGCAATTCGTAAGTTCTCCACGAGCAACTTTCCCAGCATTTTCAGTGTTGAGTCTGAAAAGAGGAATTCCAAACGATTCTTAAGTGGTCTTAAAATTGAACACCAAACAATTCAGGACTTCAATTTATACACTTCTACTCACCCATCAACATCTTTTAAAGGTGAAACTGAATTCAATGCAACTGTGCCATCAATTGGATGATCAGAATCTGGTGGCATCTAATCGTCGAAATAAAGTGAGTAAGGTTTGAAAGACTTAGTGATGCCAATGTCAAACGAACTTTAAATCTTTGCATAGACCTGCCTGAAGAATAATCCCATGAACAGTTTCATCCGCATTAAGTTTGTCAAGTGCTTCGATAAGCTGCATTAAAAACGTATAATTAAACACTATAAAGGTATGTAAACAGCGCTGGCATAAAAATTCTCACAAAAAGGGCAGGCATTGCTAAATTTCAGGAAACATTACTTGGTCTTGCGTTGTCGACTTTGGTAATCTGATATGCACTGGTGAAATACCAATTTCCTGCGCAGCCTTCAACTTCATCCTAATGTAAACATTAGAATCTTCGCGGTCGCCAACCTAAATTTTTAAAATTGTAAACAAGATAATTAGAGATGATGCTTACGAAAACTATAATTGCAAAAGCACTGTGAAGCAACAACATAGATGACAATTTAATAACGTTATCTGGAAATTGCTTTCATGCTACGGATTAATAAATTGAACCCGAATTCAATAACTGAACAGTTTTTACTATGCACATTTGCATGACATGTTAGTAAATTCAGTATGTACTTGGCATAATTTGCAATGGGGTGAACCCGGGTCCCCTCTCCCTTGCCCTTTTGTGGCAATCATATTACAGTAGATGTTCGATTATCGAATTGCATTAAAGTGCACTCATACATGTATATGCATGACTTTATCGAAATTTCAATGAAAAAGGAAAACAGTAGTATGTACAATCATACATACAACTAAGACAGAAACAATGTTTGGTACATATTATTCAACCTAATTTTCTAGGACATGTCCAGATGATTTAGGTGCGGATAATCGAGGCTCTACTGTACTCCATGATAAATTTTATTTGCTATTAGTCATGGTTTCACCAGAACCCATAATCTTTTACTAACTGTGTAATAAAAAGTAATACATGTACCGAATTGCATCACGTGGGCAGCTTCATCGTGATACGCGACACGTTAATGTTTAATTATACATTGAAACGCGCATCAAGGTCGCACCATCTCATTCTTGAAAATTTCGAAATGGAAGCAAGATTCCACTTTTTTATCACCATACTCACTTGCACCACAGCTAGTCCAGGCACAAATCCTGGATTATCCTGCTGCAGCTTTTTTACTTCCTCGGCTAACTTTGCCTTCACGTCTCTAGTGTACAGAATGAAACGAATTTATCGCATGAACAACTTTTTACACGTACAACCTTTATGGGCCACCCGGCATAATGGTACCACGTCGCACGTGGCCATAGCATTAACTTTAGGTAAACAAAAACATTCGTAAATTTACTTACTTCGCCACCTCGGTTCCAGATAAGACTTTGGCTCCTTCTTCACTCGTTGTGGCTGGCATTTTTGAATAGCGGCAGATTTGGAGCGACCAGATCAGTCTAAATGTCGAAATGCCACTAGATGATTGACCTCACTCTGTTCTTTGGAAGAAACCTCTTCCCTGAGGCCAAGGTCGCTGTCCTCCTTTCGAACACGATCAGATCACTACTGCCATCTAGTGAGAGTAATGCGAAAAACCTCGGGGTCGTCCATAAAATACACATTTTTGCACAGTCAATCATTATTCTGTTTTTTTTTTTTTCTTTGTTTTTTTTTTAAACCCCTCAATTGGCGTTTTGTGCATTGTATATGTGTATACCGCGCGGGTAACTCTTTAGAATAAGCCAGCAATGGCGGCCACGCTTGTTTTCTACGGAGCCTGACTCAGCCTGTTAGGGATAGTTTTAGATTAGATTAGATTAGGTTAGGTCAAAGGGGTGTCCAGGGGGCCAGTTCTGACCAAACCTGACCTAACCGAAACTATCCGTAACAGGCTCTGTAGAAAACAAGCGTGGCCGCCATTGCTGGCTTATTCTAAAGTTACAGTAGCGCGTACCCGGTATGCCACAAGTTAGTGGACTTTGGGGGTAATTTTAATATTTTGGCTAGTCACATTTTGTTGCCATGGTTTGAACAATCGACACCATAACGATGTGTCATGTGCAGCAATTTACAAATTAATGTGACGCTCGTTGTCCAAGCAGAATTTTCGTGGGTTTCTGATGAAATGCCAACCACCAAACGCGACTGAGAAGGCAAGAGAAACAACTAAACAATCGATATTAAATTTTAATTAAATTCCCTATAAATAATTGAATTATTGTGACGTCATCGTGCTTTTGTTTCCTCTTTCGTGATTGTCAAAACAGTTCTACAACATCATTTCGGAACAAGGAATAGGCATCCATTTTAATTTAAATAGAAAATGTAAAACACACAGGCCCATCTGGAAGGGTTTCAATTAAGTTTTTAAAAAAATATCGTCTGAGACAAGTTGATTGAAATACAAAGACACGAATAAATTATACCTAGCAGAAGGCACATTATACAAGTAATTTGCAGACAACGATGAAAGAAACGACGAATATAATGAATTCATGAAGAAATACAACAATTGGCGTTTCTGCTCATGAATATAGCGGCATTTCGGCAGAAAAAAAACATTTACATACGCAACGGGAGGGAAGGGTGGATTAATGAGGCTTTTAATTAAAAACGTACGTTAAAAACAATTAACCATCGCCATAATATGTTAAGATGATGAGCCTGCTGCCAAAATGTTAAATGGAAATTTTGAAGTAAATTGTAGATTTGGTCTGAAGTAGTTCAATAATTTGCGAATAAAAATGTATAAGAATACGTGGGCCAGTTCCTTCGAAGGAATATCATTTTCTCTGAAATATTTACTCATTAATTAATCCATGTAAACATTTTGCGTTTCGGTATATTTTCGAGAATAATTCCTCATACAATTTTTTCCCTATATCAGAAAACGATGATAATTATATCATATTTACAGACATTATTTGTCGAAAACGCATAATGAAAATTGTGTATTTACAGAGAAAATGTGGGGGATTTCAGAAAGCAGATGTACTAATTCTTAACGTTACAATACTGTAACATTTTTATTGTTTTGATACCTAATCGTTCTGGTTTACGCACTGATAGCAGTATATTAAATTTGAAAAGCTTTACGATTTGATTTTTTCGAGCTTAAAATCCCCAAAGACAGCCGAATTTAGCTATTTCAAACATCTCCTTGGTTCCGAAAGAGTCAATTATCTTTATCTCATTAAACGCGTTGCTTCTCTTCGTCGAGCAACTAATTGAGGGTTTTCAGCCTTGAAATTAAATCTGGCTTGCAAAAATCTCCACACCTTGGTGTCATTAAATGCACATCCACATAGTCTAAGTCTAGTCTAATAATAAACCATGAAAGAAGAAACAAGGCTTTCGCCAAGGAACGGTGAATGTGTTATCCCCTTAATTAGCCAATAGAAGATAGCAATTATCTTTCGTATTCTGCCTGTCAATCATTAATTGATTAATTAGGAGTAGATCTGATATAAGTGCGAGATAAAACGATCATTAAAGTTCTTTGAAATTATGGGGCGAAATGTGACAATGGACGCTAATTGGCTATGCATGCATTGGAAGCGCTTTTAACTATGCTGAGTTACCATTTTAAATGCAAAACTAGACAGCTTCAATGGCATGCCACGTTAACACCTTGTTCAAACGGGACACTTGAAACAAGTTTGGATTTTCGACTGAAACTCGACTATCCATGGCCTGCTCAAACTCTGGAGTCGAAATATGGCGTCAGTCATACCATCCCATATACATAGCAGAGCCATTTACTAAATACTATAAGAACGCAATATAATATCTTCATTATATTCATTATTGGTGACGACAAGAACCGACCCATGGCAAATGTAGGATGGCGTATAAAACTAAATTAATGCAATGGGGACGTTCAAGTATTATGTCATCATCTTGAGTTCCCAAATTGCGACGAATTATAATGGACGTAGTTAGGGGGTTGTTGGCTAAATGCTGATTTGTAACTGCTGTTTTGTAAAACGTGGGGTTAAAATCCATCACCTGTGATCTAGTTTTTGAAACAAATGTTCCCTATATTTTTCATACTGTTCGATCCATCATTACATCTACTTTTATGAACAAAAAGTCAACCTCTTGATCTAATTTTTACAAATAATTCGTTAAATTCGCTAGTTTCTTGGTTTAGAAAATCAAAAGTTTAGAAAAGTTTTTTGGTCGATGATAATATCATCATTAGGGGAGAGGTAATGATGACAAATTCCGAAACATTAATGACAATATTTGAACGTCCCAAAATGCAGTTTTATGCCAAATTGCAGAACTACCAATCATTGTTAGTGTGAATTCAAGTGACTGCATTCACTGAATGTAGTGTAAACAACTGTAGTGACTGCATTCAGTATGAAAACGCGGTTATCCTTTCAAGTTCTGTAAAGCAGAGGTGATGGATTTTGCAATGAGTAACCAGAGGCCTGGAGACCCATTTTCAGACAAGATCACTTTAGAAGGCATGGATGCAAAGCTAATCAGGCTTTGGAAATAAGTGTATAAGGAGAGCATAAACAAGACGCCTATTCTCTTCTCGTAATGGCTTCGCTTTTTTTAAAAAAAAAAATTCAGCTCGTAAGGCCTAAATTAATTGCGAAAACCCATCAACCACAATTTAGAAAAGCTAATACGGTTAGAAGGGGAAGAATTTTTTTCCCCTAGCACAGGCTAAATGAACAAATTTCCCCATCGTCTCCGCCATTTTATGTGCTAAGTAACGCCGCCAGTGGCCACTGTGACTCCAAATACAGTGTAGAATTTTGTAGGTTACCAATCATGCTAATGGCATGGAGCCACTGAGGGAATTGACTCTAGGCGCCATCTTGTTGACTTCGTATTTGAGCAGTCCGTGATAAGCTCTTAGAAATGCCAACAATGGCTCATTAATCGGAGCAGAACGTCATTGGCCCTCCTCTATTTTATTAAATTTTGGATATTGGTTTCCATGGCCTCTAATCGTCTTAATAATCAATTGTGTGCGTGCGCTGGGTCCCCGGATATAATCGCTACCGTTCATAGCGCCTCTGATTTTTAATCGGAAAAGATGGCCATAATTGATCCGATCCAGAAGCTACAACTTGGGGTTAATCAAATTACATTCCGTCCTCTGAGGATAATAGCAGTTAATTAAATTCATTAAATGGCGGTGGTGGACCCAATTAGTTACACAACGGGAAGCCTGACGTCACGCAGTGCTTAAAAATGCTTTGAATGGAATTAAGGTATGGAGAGTTTCCAGACCACTCCATTTCGTCAATATACCCCTATGTTTCAATATTTTAAGCTATAGCAGTTTCCAGCAGATTGTCTCCAAAGTCAAATGTTGTTAGTAAAAATGGTGTGTTGCAAGACGTGTTTTGGGGTTGTACAAGTAATACTTGAACGTCAGCTGTGCAAAGATGTGCAAAAATATGTTACGTTTAAATTTTGGAAAAATAACTGAAACGTGTACCGCTGGTGCATTTGTTTCCCTGACTCCAATACAATGATCGAATTGCGAGCAATGCATGTTTGCTAGCCTCTCAGGGGCTGAGGGACATAAACGGGTTAGCAACTAGTCAAGAATTTGAAAGCGGGGGGAGGTAAGCCAAGAAAAGACGTCCATAAGCAGTGATGGAAGCGACTGATATGGTGAGCTTCCCTTCAGTACGAGTATTGGTTCCGTTCCATATCACATTCTAGCTCCACGGATGGGAAATCAATTTAATAGAATTCCAAAAGGACATTAAAAGCTGTGAAATTGCATTCCCACTTCAATTTCTTGCTAGACGGATTCCTTTTTGGGTGGTATTTGGGTGGCGAAGTAGCAGTGAAAGTTTTAATTTCACAGGAAGGCAAAGTAGACATGGAAGGAAAGTGTGTAAAACGTCCAGGAAAAGGATGTTGAAACGAAGGGTGTCTATCTGTATTAATGTTCGCAATTAAAAATAAACCTCGTTGAAACTAGCTGCAAATGATTGCATGGTGATGATAATTTTGACTTTTTAAATATTGTCATTGAAGCACTGTCTCTGGATTGAACAAAAGTCTATATAAGAGAAAATTACGAAAATATTTACTCCAAAGTGGACAGCAACTGTTATTATTTCACTTTAATTTTTACAATATTGAAGTTGAAAGCCATTTCTGCTCTGGATTTCATAGAAAGTGGTCCATATTTCTACTATTGAAGTGTCCAAACTTTGCTCTATCGATTGGAGAAAAAAACCTCACCCGGTGACACCAGATCGATACGAAGAAGATTTTTGAAATTCCAAAGCCTTCCTTTGGAATTGCTAAATCCGAAGAAATTCAACTACTCGTATTCATCGTTACATTCCCTGCCCAATGGGCACCAAAGTGTTATGGGGCAATGTAGGAGTTGTAAAATGCGCAGTGCATTGAAAATGGATTTGCAAACCAATTAAAAAAAGCTAACGCCCTTCATGCCCACCCCGTCAATAACGCCCCACCACATACTGGACATGTGCTGCGTACATGATGGCTTCATGGCATTTCCGAATGCAAAATTAATCTCCGAAACAACTGAAATTTACAAGAGGCGTTGTATGGAATGGACTATAGTAGAATCACGAAGTGATGGAACTGAACTGAAAGCGCCGACCAATAGTCCAATCGCCAGTTGGCGATTGACTAAGTCTAGTATTTCGCATACAGCGCCACTGGTTCAACAACTTAAAACCAGGAATCCCTTATCGATAAGCGACGCCTCTCTGATTGGCTGTCCTTCAGTTCCATCAGTTCGTATTTCTACTATACTCGAAATGGGACGATGCGAACAAATGCACCATCTTTTCACATTTATCCAGGTCAGAAAAACAAACTTTCCCATCGACCGGAAGTGAACGCGCCAAATGTTGACGTACAGGGTAAACACCGCTATTCGCGGAATAAAACACGTAGCATGCTATAGTTGACGGTACAAAAAGTCCATCCCTGGAGCGGCAGTATGCGCCCGTGTCCACAGTACGAAATATAGAAAACAACAATCCACTAGATAGCAACAGTCCTCCAGAGTCAGAGCGCCGTTTCGTTATCGTTCAGCAAGAGCACCCGCAAGGTGTCGCTGGTGTCGTCGCTGGCGGTGTCGCTGTTCCTCTCCAGGATGCGCTGGATCTCTCGCTCGGTGCACGACCTCTGCAGGGTGTCGATGGCCGAGTAGGTCAAAGGTCGGCTGACCTGGATGGCGACGTCGTAGTCGGGGGGCGGGTTGTCGGCGGAGCCACGCCTGGTGGGCGTGGCCTTGATGGGGCAGCGGTGGGCGGCGGTGGTGTTGGGGCTCTCCCACAGGGCCAGGGGGTGGTACAACAAGTGGCCGTTGTGCAGGGAAAGGCGAGTGACGGACGGTCGGAGGCCCCCCGCCAAGAGGCCCACCCGAGAGGGGAAGGGGGAGGGCCCGCGAGGAGGGCAAAATAAGGCCCAGGAGTGGCGGTGCGCCTGGTGGCGCCCGCTGGCCCCGCCCACCTCCGCAGGGTCAAGGTTCATGGAAGGCCTCGGCAAATGCGAACTGCTGCGGGCACGGGACAAAGGCGAAGAAGTGGCATCATTGGGCTGGCCGGGGGCGCCCTCGGCCACGGGCGGCGCACCTGGGGGGACAAAAGTGGAAAGTCAGTGATGGCTGATTGCATGCCCAAACTAATCTAACGGTGTAATTGTGATTGCATCGCCCCTGTTAACCAGCAATCACTGCCAGCTTGCGAGCAGTTAGGAGCAGTTTGCTGCGGGGGGCAGTATCAGGGGGGGGGAGCAATAATTCAGTTATTCTCTGTGCTAAGAATGTGGTCATTTATTTTAAAAAAATGAGATAACGTCGTCATGTTGAGAGTGGGATAAAAAACTGCGAATTAATTGTGCAGTAAATGCAGAAAGCATAATGAAAGAAGAGTAACTGTTCAGGGCTGGCTTGAAAAGTCTATCGAGCCTTAGTGCCAGTCAATAAAATAAAAGAAGTTGCCAAATCGCACAAAATATACAAGAAATGGGAGGGGCGCTTGAATAAAATATTCATCCTTCACCTGGTTTTCGTTCTCATTAACTGACAATGAAAAAACAAAAGTAAATCAAATCGAAGAAATTAAACTTTAAGGAGGTTATCCACTAAATACAATCTACAGTGTATGTACAAAATGTATGTATGTGCTTAGATGCGATATCAATGTGTAGTCCCCTACTGCATATAAGTTTTAGGCACTGATTTAGGTTTCGGATCAATATTTTTGAAATTTTCACCTATTCTCACATAAAAGTTAATCCTCCGATCAACATTTAATGAAATTTCCTCATATGCCCTCCAATGTTATGATGATTTGTTACACCGTGAAAGTTCAAGAAGTACCAAATGCTCATTGATGATGTACTAACATCATTTAGGACATTCCACATTCTAATGTTGAGTACAATTTTCATGTCATTTTGGTAAAATCAAATACTGTTTTCTTTCATATAATGCATGTTATCTCTCATTTTGATGTCCCTGACATGCATCGTCTTTGAGAATGGCCCCGAATGCGAGGACGTTCCCAAGTGCAATGTTATACACATACAGGTATAATCGCATAATGACGTTTATGTGTAGCGAGCCTCCAGTAATTCAATGTTCGTGAATCAAGGTTGCCTTTTCAACGAATACGCATGGGACTTGGAAAATGTCCCATAAATGACAGAGTGACTCTCCGTCGAAGCGTACATGGCAGGTAATGTGATCCCAATCCTCATGACGGACGAGGTTGTAAAACCCGAAGGTTGGAGGCGGCAACGTAATGCACTTTGGAATCTAGATCATGTACAAGAATTACCGAATCCATTACTCCGAGGAATACGAAGAGCGATTTTTGAGAGCATTTGTTTGAAATCTGAGACATCTTTTGATGAGATTTATCCAGATATCGCCTGCAAGGATGTCACGCATAAGTCAAGTAGAATGTGTGCACCGATGCACTTGGGTATATTGATTAATCAATAATATAATATAAACTATACCAACGTTTATACAAAAACAATTGTTTTTGTTTTTGTATAAACGTTGGTATAGTTATTTGCTCTGAATGTGCGCATTTAGAACGTACACTGTACTTTCCTAGCTGTCGAAATTCATCTTTTTAATTTTATGTACACGTATTTTCTTTTCGTTGCGTTTCTTTTTCATTTCTTTGTGTTTTCAGCGTTTAATACAATCTAACCTTAATTTGTCATTTGTAATTTAAGTGCTCCTGACCACCAGGCAATCACTACCAGCCTAGAGCCCAATTTCCCATACTGGTAGTCCATGCTGGAGCAGGGACAATACCGAATTACACCCTTCATTTGTTATTTAAACTGTATCCTATGCTTGCATATAATAATCGAGTATGTTTTGATGGTTATTGACCGTCTACTTGTATTTGGGTAATATGGAATGTTTCATCAGAGGCTTTGGGTAAAAACGATTTTCTGGTAAGCAGTTTAGGCAATGGAGGAAAAGTTCGGATTATGAAGTAAAACAATGAAATTGCTAACTCACCCGGATGGTGGTTCTCATTGTCTACCAGAGCCGAGTCCATCAGCAGGGCCTCCGAGTAGCTGGGCACCAATCCCAGGTTGCTGCCAATGTGCCATTCAAGGTCCGTGCTGGAAGGAGTTATGGCAGCGTAGTTGCCGTCGCTCAGGTTATTGTTGTTGGGGGTCAAGGGGGTGGAGGTGACGTAATTGGTGCCGAACACTTTGGTAACCTGGTAGTGGACATAGGCCGTTCTGCTCTCGATGAGCAGTCGCAAGGGCCAGGAGACGAGCAGGAAAGAGGCGATCCAAAAGACCAGGTGGGAGATGTACCACGGGGAGCGCTCGGGGTCGGCGAAGGTCATGAGGTACTCCTTGAAGTTGACGTTGGTCAGGTCCAAGCCCTCTCGCATCTCCATGTAGTCGTCCCTGCGCTCGTTCTCCTGGAAGAACCTGGCCCGCTGGTCCTCGAACTCGGCCGCCGCCTCGATGTTGGCGAAGGCAAACCCCTTGCTAAAGCGGATTTTGGTGGCAGGAAACTTCTCCAAATTCACCAGTTTTTTGGAAATGTCTTTCACCCCGCAATGGGCGAAGATGAAGGAGGCACTGGACGAATGCGAGTTGATGCGCTCGTAGTAGATCTGGGTGCTGGTGTACGCGTTACCGTTGCGATAACGAGTTACCTGCCATGGAAACAACACGTCAGATTTTGCGCCACATGCTTTTAACCTGCTTCAAGTGAAGAATTGCACGAAAGTATAGGTTACGCAACGCAAAATGTGCCTTTGTCCTGGCCTAGCTTAAACTAACCTAACAATGTCATTTCAGACTTAACAGCCCATCTGACAAATCACTGCCAGCAACCACTGCCATGGAGTCCAACATCACTATTTCATTCAAAAATTTTTGAAAAATATTGAAAAGATGAAAACTCCGATTATTGAGTGCAAGTAATGTTACCTGCTTCAAGTGAAGAATTGCACGAAAACATATGTTGCGCAACGCAAAATGTGCACATACCAATTTTGTGCGTTTGCCATGGCTTAGCCTAAACTAACCTAACAATGGCATTTCAGACTTGACGGTCCATCTGACAAATCACTGCCAGCAACCACTGCCATGGAGTCCAACATCACTATTTCATTCAAAAAGTTTTGAAAAAAATATCGGAAAGATGAAAACTCCGATTATTGAGTGCAAGTAATGTTACCTGCTTCAAGTGAAGAATTGCACGAAAACATATGTTGCGCAACGCAAAATGTGCACATACCAATTTTGTGCGTTTGTCATGGCTTAGCCTAAATTAACCTAACAATGTCATTTCAGACTTAACAGCCCACCTGACAAATCACTGCCAGCAACCACTGCCAGCAACCACTGCCATGGAGTCCAACATCACTATTTCATTCAAAAAATTTTGAAAAAAATATTGAAAAGATGAAAACTCCGATTATTGAGTGCAAGTAATGTTACCTGCATCAAGTGATGAATTGCACGAAAATATATGTTGCGCAACGCAAAATGTGCACATACCAATTTTGTGCGTTTGTCATGGCTTAGCCTAAACTAACCTAACCTCATTTCAGATTTAATAGCCCATCAGACAAATCACTGCCAGCAACCACTGCCATGGCGTCCAACATCACTATTTCACTCAAATTTTTTTGAAAAAATATTGAAAAGATGAAAACTCCGATTATTGAGTGCAAGTAATGTTACCTGCTTCAAGTGAAGAATTGCACGAAAACATATGTTGCGCAACGCAAAATGTGCACATACCAATTTTGTGCGTTTGCCATGGCTTAGCCTAAACTAACCTAACAATGTCATTTCAGACTTAACAGCCCATCTGACAAACCACTGCCAGCAACCACTGCCATGGAGTCCAACATCACTATTTCATTCAAAAAATTTGAAAAAAATATTGAAAAGATGAAAACTCCGATTATTGAGTGCAAGTAATGTTGCCACATTACAGTACATGTAGGCTACAGTGCATTTATCGGCCTTGATCATTATCCATGACTGCCATAATCAACAAATTAGAACGGACAGCCCATTAACCATTAATTGACACGCGACTGATATGGCGTCCAGTTATATTAGAGAGTTAGAGACTGGTTGTTACCACCAGCGGGTGCTAATGGAACTTCTATGTTATTACAGCTGTAAAATGGACGCATTACCAAGCAGTCTTCATTGACGAGGTCTTACTTTTGACACTTTCGTCAGTGTGGCATTCATGCTGAAAGGGATATTTTTAGCCGTTTCAATTTGCATCACACGTAGGCACCACGCACATAAATTCAACGTGATAATACATTTCGCAAACGCCGTTATTAACGATCGACAATTTTGCGATTAAACGACCCAAATTTACGCACGAACATCGACGGCATTCCCTAATTGGTGGGCGACCCTAATCTCGATCTGTCATTGACAAGCACGTGTGCAGTGTCTGCTTTTCACCCCAATATCACCGAGATACTTATCACCACTGGTGTGGAAGGAAAGATGGGAAAAAAGACATCTTTGTAAGAATCGGAATCGATAGTGGGGACCATATGCGGCTTTCTGAGGTCGTAAAATCAAACTCATTGACGCAAATGCGTTAATTTTTTTCAACATTTCCAGCTTTAGAAATTCCGGACAAACTGCAGCATCTTCCTTGCTCCATATGTGCAAAAATGTGTGTATGACACGTGTCCTAGCTGTTGGCAGTTAGCCCCTTTTTATGTTTATCCTAACCGAGATGCCTCAAGAGTTCAAACCTATTTACTCGGAATTCGTTTCTGGAGCAAAATATCGCGACAGTTGTGTCCCGATAACATGACAGTCTTTCGGTTGTAGAGCACCTTGCGTACACGAGCCATCGACATTATGCCAGAAAATCGATGTTCGGATACTGTAAAGAAAATTTCGATAACAACATGCACGGGGCAATCCTATCAAGAAACCAATTCTATCCTCGCAAGTCTACATGTATCTCATATAGGTTTTGAGTTTTTTTTCAAGTTCAACCTTTTCGATTATGGCTGTACTTATCCCCTGGTGCCTCTCGGACTACCTCAGTGGGTTTCTCCTCGCAAGTCGCAGGCTGGCAGTGATTGCCTATGGACAGGCAAAATAAATTACATTTTTAGGGGCGTTTGGGCTAGGTTAGGCAAACAAAAAAAACATAACAATGAAGGCAAAAATATCAAAGTACACATTGCAACAGCTAGCACAAGTGTCATATTCTCGTACACTAATCAACTGGAGTTGAAATACATATCTGGTACATTTGGAGAGTACCAATCTTGCATCCAAAAAGTGTTCAAATAAATGCACTCACCTGTCTGGACCTCCTCAGGTAGTGATAACATATTGCTTTCCACCACACGATCGGTTGCGCAGTTTTCATCTGGTGAACCCTGTCGTAAACGCTGGCCACATCCGTTTTGTATTTGAGTTCGATGCGAGTGGTGCAATGCCAACACTCCACCAAGTAGACCATGTACAGGGTGACCACGAAGGCAATTGGAATGTAAATGTAGCCGTCGTCACAGGGGCTGGCCCGCTTCTGGCTGGCGATTGGATAATTGGAGAAGTTCAAGATGTGCTTGGTGATTTCGGTGAGACGGCACCACAAAATGGCCGCCAAACATCCGCACATCAGGCTGGTGAGGATCAGGCATTTCCAATTGGTGTTGCGTCGCAGGGCAGTCCAAAGGCTGTTTTTAACTGGGCATTGCTGGAATCAAATCACGAGTCAAGTAATTACTGGCTCGACGTGAAAATAATTGCTATGGATTTTTCCAAAGAGCTGCTATTAATCCCTATTATACCAGAAATTGTCTTAGCTGTCTTTGCTGTTGGCAATGCATTGTCGCAATGAGGTTAAGTTAGAGAAATGCGTTGCAAAGCGTAAATTTGGCATGGAAAATCAAATGTTTACGTCATTTTTGTTTGCCAGAAAGGATTGCTGCAGTCAAGTCGACGTCAGCAGTAGCCGCAGTGCCTTAAGCTTGCACATATTTACAGCACAAAATGTTCATACAACGTACTCAACATATTGTACATGGTGATCATGAAGTTCCACCTCATCACAAAAATTAACTTCAAAAACTGTTAGTTACAAGTTGTATTTCATGTATTTCGCTGATAGCGAGTGCCATCAGCCAGCTACATAGGAAATACCTCAAGATGGCCTCTGGATATATCATGTGACCAAATCGGCGAATAACATTGGGCGATTTCCTAAGGTTTGAAAATCTCTTAAGAATTTGATTTTCTTTCGTTGCACTTAAAACTGATAGGTGATGTGGTATCATTATGCTAATCTACCGGAAAACAAAATTGAGCATTTCCCTGCACAGACGTCATTTTCCATTTTTCCAGCAGTTACAGCGCCGCCTGCTGGCACACGTTGTGAACCAAATATATATAAAATAAACAACCTTTTTCACAATGTTGGCCTTGTAACTAAGTTTGTTTTAAATAGAATTTATTTCTTAAACAGGTCTTTAGATGTTTTTCAAAACTTCAATTTTGACTCCATTTTGTTGCAGCGTAGTTAGCCAGCAACACTTCAACCATGAAAGATGACATTGGGATTTTGAAAAGTGTGGTGATAACTGTATCGACTTGCCACGTCCATCGCGACATTTTTTCGATCTAGATTGTGCCCAGACGCGTCACTTAGCGACCACGCTCGAACAGAAAGCGTTGCCAATACTCGTCATTTAAAGATGTCACTTATTCAATCGTACGGAATGCAATTTTTCGTTCAAAGCCAGAAAGCTACGGTACAATGTTTGGTCTTCTTCATAGACACCAGTGCTGCTGGGACAAGATCCAAGATAAGCGGAGGGGCAGCGCTGAATGGCATCGCCTGATGACGTAGACTGGCTTTTATTTCGTATAATATCACGTCAATGATATACCGATTCTTAGGGGAAAAAAGTGCGCTTATGCTTTGAGGATATCTTGTTTCTCGATTTCAATGGATACGACTTGATCATTCCCAGAAATCCAATACAGGAACATAGTCCAAGCAGAAAGGAGATCGACACAAGAAACACATAACCACCTTCGGCGAGACCAAGAAAAGTGCACACAATTTTAATCCAAGAAAATTGCGCCTAGACTGCCTAGTGCAGAAATAAGACCAAGGTTTTATATCGAGCAGCGCCATCTAGCGGCATCTTGGCAGGGCCTTGGACTGATTTCCCTGTTGCATGGATGCGTTTGAAAAAGATGGAATGTTCCTTTGAGCCACATTCGTTTCAAAGGCCATGTCATTTCATTCGAATCCATTAACATTTACAAATTGACCAAAGCCACTTTCATTCCTATGTCCACCAAATCCAAAACAAGAACAGCGTCCATAACAAGTACCATGCAATTAAGCTGTTCCATGAAGATACATGAATGCAGCGTACATCCATTGCACCACCAAACGCCCCTGAGGGCATGTAGTATCGAGCCCATCATTCCCATTCCCCTCATGGAAAACAACTGATTGCAATCTGGAGTAAACTGATTGTCAACTGAAAACTTGCTGATAAATTGGTAGTAGGCCATCATCATTTCTAAATGTCCTCCCCTTAGGGATGACATCAACACTGTGACTTAAAATAATATCGTGTTGAGCGAATTTTTACGAATTTGAGCGAATCATAAATGATGGACTAAACACAGGAGGATCCACAGAAACCCACAATTTTATATAAAAAAATACGATGGCTCAGCGTTTGGAGGAGCCCCCTTAATTGTCATAATTCGCCATCAACTGGTCCTCCCCACGATGTCATTTGCATTTACATAAAGTAAACAAATCGTGTAGTTAATTCATACATGTAGGTTTATTCAGTTTTATAGTTGGTTGTCAAGTCAACTAGTAGTAAATTTTTTTCAATAATTGTCAATGTCCGTCATTAACGTCAAAATCTCCATCAGAATGTCATCCACTTAGCAATTAGTCACCAACCACTTTATTGCAGCCACAACTGCAACTACACGTGTAGTCTACACAAGCAACTAGTCGTCTCAAAGAAAGAAAATTCTGGTCCCCAACCAGTTAGAGCGGTTCAGTTTATGGATTTGGCTTCCCAGTACATTCTTTCTTCGAGACATTCATTCTTTCTTTCCACATAGTATCGGGCTGGTTAAACGAGGGTACATCGCATTTGACATCAACACCATCACACTGAAAGTTTTTGGATATGCCAATCTCCCAATGTGCACACAAGCTGTATATTGCAACCCAACTTGCCCAGCAGATCTATCCTATCCTACCATGCACAAAACTATCCTGAAATTACTATTTCTGACGTAGATGTCCCAAACGTCACGCAATCACTGCCAGCCTACATACGTTATTGGCAGCCCACACTCGTTCTGAGCGTCTGTGCAGGGCATATTCCGAAGTAACCATACTTTCTCGCAACCACGCATATTTTCCACATGGATGACCCCGTGCTCCAGCAAGCAGCCCACTGCTTCCAGCTGTGGGAGGAAGAGCATCATTCTCCAGTCAATTGAGCAATGGGCAATTAATTGCAATTCGGCC
>JAQFYZ010002509.1:0-16731 GCA_034695085.1 Cylindroiulus punctatus | reverse complement strand
ATCTTTTTCTAATGTGGATTCAGTGATCAAGGAGGGGGTCATGACCCCCCTGACCCCCCCCCCTGGATCCGCCCCTGAGAACGACGCTATTTTTTCGTTCTTTTGCCGGGACGACTATAGAGATACGCTGAGGTGCGCTACACTCTAAACGAAAAAGGTACAAATGTTGAACCTCCAGGGTATAAATGTTTTGAAACTATACATGTATACACACCAAATGGGTACACATGTTGATTGCACGTGTACCCTAGCCATGTGTTCCTAGGGGTACATATGCGTGGACATTTGTACCCATTCATATTGTGCCTTGAGGTGCAAATATTTAAGTTATTTTATCCCTTTGAGTACATATATGATATATGGGGTGCAAATGTACATTACCTCGCAAAATCTGCATTTGTACTTTTTGGGTTTACAGTGTAATTCCCTCGCCTAGAGATTTCCGGTATCGGCAACAGCCCAAATGCTAATAATATGGCTTATAAATATACATGTTAATAACGGATAGAGCACATTTTCATAAAAAAACAAAAACTTTTGATATTTCTATTTTAAATTGACAATTTCATTGTTAGTGTCTTCCATTTGTCAGCTATTAAAAAGGAATTACTGATTTGTAGCATATACCTGATAGTTTCAAAGTAAATACAGTTCTGACAATTTTAGGTTTGAAGGTTGAGGGAACTTGTTTACAGCCTAATTTTTTTAGAAAATCCTCGATAAACTTTTTGTTGCGAGTCTTCGTCGCAATTTGCATTTGAAGATCTTTTCAAACGAGAAGAAGCATTTTTAAGCATTTTAAGCATTCGCTTAATATCCCTCGTCGGTGCACAATCCAGTTAAGAAGTTCCTTTGACTGTTCGGATGAGTGAAGTTTCCCTTCTGCCTTCCCATAATACCCTTCGAATGCACTGTTAATTGCACCCCCATTCACAATTACCCCCCTCTATAAACGCCTCAGTCTGGACGCCTTTTAGCTGTGTAGCCCCCTAGCTCTCTCAATTTTCGTTGATTTTCTCTCATTGATGAACCTCATCATGCAGCTCATTTTGTGTAATTCGCCTCTTCTATATTGGCTGTAATGCCGTCTTCTGACAATGCTAACATCACAATGTGGGGGGATTGCTGCTTTTAATGGCGACTACGCAGCGGCCAATGTTAACTAACTGAAAATAACGAATGCACCCCGACATAAAAGCAGTGAAGCAAATGCATCTCCCCCCTCACGTTTTTTGATAGCTGATGATGATGGTAGTGCTCGGTGCTGGTTGGTATATGGTGGTGGAGAGCGAGGCCAGCTTTTCTCCTCTCCAGCTTTCCCGAAATGCATTCAGACTTTTTAGGAAGTTGCACGTATGAAAGGCAGAATTAAGACAACATTCTTTCCTTAACTAGCGGACTATAGGTTCATCAGGAGAAGGAGGGTGGCTCGCTTAACAAAAGACCTAATCAAAGCCACCCTTTAGACGCCATCTTGTTTTCCTCCAATTGCACGCTGCTGCTCTTGGAAATGTGGTGCTGCACATGGACATGGATCGTAAATACAACTCGTTCCGAACGTGAAATAATGACGCCATGTGATAATGCCTGGAACATAACTTATTCCTTGGAATACACGTATTACCAGCTGCACGAATTTAAGAAGAAATGCATAAGTTGTTGTATTACCTTGCTGTGGTGTCATCAACCAGGGTTCCACCAGAGATAAAATATTCAACTTCACTGACTCTTTCAAGTTTTAAAACAACTTCCCCTGACAAACCTGACCACTGAATCGGCAACTGTAATATGTTAATCTAAGGAATGAAATTGAAACGTACAGTCGAGGTAAAACAGGGCTTCATAAGGCAACAGCAAAATTATAGATTATAATTTCATTATTACTTTCTCCCACAAAATCGTTTCATTTTTTACTCATTCGGTTAACCAATAACTGCATTTCTTTATCATTTCCCCTGAGCTTTCCAGGTCTTCCAAATTCTCCTTAACAATTCCAGGTTTTCCAGGTCTAGGGAACCCTGTCCACATAAAATGAAACTCATCTTTGCATATGTGCTGAACGCCTTCATTGTTCATTTTTTAAATTCTAATTTCTAACCATTAATGCATCATGGGGGTTGTAATGTCAAGCACTTGCTGATTGCGCCGTCCATCGAGTCTGTCCACATTCGAAATAATTGTTTGATGCCTACATTGACGAACACTAGATGTAGGGTCAAGTGTCGGCGCTAGTTTCAATATCAGATAAACCCGAGTGTTTAATTAAAACCGCCGCTGTCAATAACCTGTTGCGATGCTATTTGAAATTTGCAATTAAATTTTAATTATATATACCCCTATGTTGTAATGGAAAACTATCCATGTATCTGACTTCATTATACGTGCTTAGATAATTGCGAATAAACCGGAATCATTATAATTTATCATGCCCCTGAACATTTGAATCTTCTGCAGTGGGTGCACGCCACATACTCAGTCGTCACTTGACCCTTATACAGCTTTTAAATTTGAGAATGATGCAGGTAGCGCGGTTCAGTGAACTCTGCATAATGTTGTCACTTCTTGGTACTAATTGAAAGTGCGTAATTTCGACTGCCACGTCTCTTTATCACGGTGCAACGAGTGCGATTCTTGGTTGATTTCGTATAAAAAGCCATACAAAACCAGCATCAAAAACTGGCATCATTGATCCGAGGTCAAGTCAGACTAAGGAAGAGGATTGGATTAACAGTGGAAATGTGTTCAAATTAGGTTAACGTAATTTAGCGAGCGATTGTATGATGATGCACACGGGTCAACAAAGTCCTTGAGGGAACAATTTAGTTAATTATGCTATTATCTGGCATAAACTTAAATCGTGCAATTAATAACACGTGAATTTGCGGGCAATTAGCATAAGCACGTGATAAATTATAGGAAATGGCAAGTTCGTCCTAATGAGCAAACTATAACACACTAAATGTACGTGATACATAAATCACCGCAATGTTCGCCACAAGTGAACCAATGGTGTGTCTCATCACCAATCTGTGAGGTGCGTGCATTTCAAAAGTATGTAACTGTGAATATTAGATTGAAGTTACGTAAAGTATCATAAACTGATTTGATGACTTATCAGTATTAGAATGTAATGTACACGCTATCGCAAATTGTGCAGGATGATCAAACGTGCAACTATATATTCAGAAATGAATGTAAAAAACTTAACACGAGTTACAAGGAATATATTTTTGTAAAAAGGGATAGAAAAAATCCTAGTTCTTTATTATACATGTATGTAATTGATCCTGTGCATATGTTGCATATACCGTTTGCATCGAGTCAATTGCACGCTTTGTAAGTTGATGTGCAGTACTCTGCATGCAGAGATATAAGATGAGCACTCCAACCTAATAAAAACGCGATTTTTTTTCGGGTTATTGATTGATGGAAGTTTATTCTTATCTTAAGGCATCAGTCGTATAAAATGTTCGTTCTGTTAAAAGCATTTTATACCTTTAACTGTAATGCAGTTGAAAAAGCATTTGCTAATGTTATTAGTGATATTTACTGCCTTACGTATGAAATCCAACCCCGCACTAATGTACAGTAATGTCTATTAATTGAACCTCTGGCAGTTTCTGTTTTGTTTAAGTGGCTGCTAATCGATGGCAAGAGGCAATGTCAGATTTCACCAATAGTTGGTAGCCAAATTTAATCGCATTAGGAACGTGTCTTCCATATCCCAAGCTGGAATTGGGTTTCTGAGATGTTCTTGAAGTGCACTTTACCTGATGACAACAGGTACACACACATGTGCGCGCATATAGCAGGACGTACATACAGTACTTAACAACCGAGCAGACTAAAATGTGGGCATTACGTGGTCATCTTTGATGTATTTAGCCTTAAGGTACACATCAGCTGTAATGCATGAATACACATAACTTCAGCTAGTGGTGCCTTAATGCACATTTGCAATAAGCACCAATAGAACGAGGCATTTCGTTAAGCAATATCCTTGTCCAGCCACTATACAAAAACGTTTAGTCGTCGATGACCCCAAACGACCTCATCAACAGTAATTACGAGTAGCAATACTGATAATGTAAAAAAATGATCAACGGTGGCTGGACACTATTAACTGCCATAACTGCAGGCTGGCATGTTCAATACATTATAGAATCTCACATATACAGTATACTGTATATATGGGATACAGTATATATATGGGATGATCGACGTGTTTGCTGAAGCACACAAACTTTAGATCCCTTATTAGTTCATTTTCTACAGAAATAATTAAGTAAATGATGGGAAAGTCTTTGAAACGATAATAATAAGAGGAACAGCTTCGGAGAATTCGCAGCTCGAATGCTTGTTTTGGGGACAATGGTTATTTATCTGGCAGCACTTATCGCCAGATCACCTTTTTAAAAGGGAAAAACAGCTCATTTAACGTCTATTGGCGTCCTAATTTCCCCGGTTCAGTGTAAAACTAATCCGCGGAATGCAGCGCCCCCATTCGCCCGTCAATTACAACGCTGGCGACACCCCAAAGTTTTGGGCCATTATTTCTCATTAATGGGACTTTATTTCGGTAGCTAGACACAATTATACGCTAGTGCAATTCCAATAACGATGTCATCAGCGTCTAGGAAGAAGAGCCCGCACCGATAATAACCAATCCAGTTTGGAAGTTTTTCCCTTTTTTTGCAGAAATTTCATGCAGGGCCATGCATTTGACTCCTCACCAAATTGACAACTGGTTTGTCAGTTTTTTTTTTGCTGTCGGCCTAGCTGAGACGGCTGCTATTTTTTCAGGACTTTTCTCAATCTATATTTATTGGCTCCGTACATGCATGCAGCTTGTTATTCTCCTCCGTGTACGAGGATCGAACACTTTGATGGTATGGCATGCTCATTAGCGAAGTGACCGCTTAATTGGACAGCCTATTAAGACAACAACTTCTTGCATCGTGCCAGAGATTAAGCCACCAATAGGGGAGGAGTGGGCAGCGGGGGCAAATACCCACAAACACGCTTCACATGTCCCCCCCATTAAAACCATTTGGGAGAAAGCAAGGGGAGTGTGACGCACGTGCGTCCATTTACGTCCACGTTTTTGTTCCCTCATTATAGATAAGCCTACTCGAGTTTTAACACTAACCCCGCTTACCTGATGGCAAGAGGACCCCTTATTTATTACTAACTTGATACGCAATGGTTCGAAACACACATATCGTATGACCACTGTTTCAAATTGTTCCGAATGACGTATTAAATCTTTGGTTTTCTCTTCATGTAAGACCCTGATTGTTTAATTAATATAATATAAGAATAAATAATTAAATAATTGATTGTTATGCGTTATATGTGGCCTCAGTTGAGTATAATAACTGGATGAATGTGTACCTTCGATTGTTTTTATTGTTTTACATAAAACTCACGATTTGTGTGGTTGCTTGTGACCATATCGACAATATTGTTTTGCAAAATTTTGCATCCAACAATTGAATCTATGCTGGACATGCCATATTGATGCTTCGACCAGAGCACCTTAACAAAAAGGACACATTGGTTGCGCTATACTGCATGGCATACTGAAATATTTTTACAAAATTTCGCTGGTCACACTATAGTATATCTATATGCAACATAGCTATGCCATATGTCAAACTCAATGTTGCCAAAAACTGGACTTTTAACTATGCGTGCTTTGAACCATCGACGTAGTAATTTTTTGGGATTCTGGATTAGTTGGGGAGTTCTGAACACCCTGTACATCCAATTAAGTAGCTTTCCAATTAACTTCATTAATTTCTCAGCCCTTGACAGCCCGTGCAAGGGTGCGTGTTGGCATTTATAGACGTAGCCTCTTAATAGGATAGAGAAAAACCTGCTCGGACAGTTATTTGCTGAATTAAAATGACACGGGAGTCAACCTGAACCCCAATAAAGATGTCGGAATGGACAATGTACAGCTGACGATCGAACTGGTGGAGAAAAGAAAATGGTTGAATTAGATATTGCTAATTAATGGTGGAGCATAAAAATTAATTGTTAGATTTTGTAAGGTCAAAACGATGCTCGGCTCTGATAACAATGTAATAATTAAAGGCGAACAACAACATAATTTAAATTATCCGCAGCCATCTGCTCACTATTAAAAAGGGTCTTCATTAAATGAAACCTGTTCTAATGTGGAAGATGCTGGCCATTTCCAATTGATGCTTTTAGGTAGGTGGTTAAAAGAAAGGACATAAAAAGTGACATGTATAATGACGAAAGAAAAGTGCATGGTGAAGTTAAGATTGTGTTCAGAAATCCTTCGTCTATTTTTGATTGCTAGAAATACATTCCATGATTTGTCATAGAACCAAGTTTGGGGGAAACTATTCATGTAGGTTGCTAACGTGTTTACTATCACTGTATTTCATCGTTAAAGGAGTTCTTTTTAATGAACGAGTTAACCTATGCAATACTACATTAATTCACTTTATAGACTACAGCAAGCAAAGAAACAACGATCTCCGGTGGCAGTAGGCTATGATGCTTTTAGAATAAAGTTTATTTGGATGCACATTCTAATCATTCGTCGATGATTGCATGACAGTAATAATAACAATAAATCAGCATATTGGCGCGTTCTTTTAAACATCTATACAGGGTGACCACACTTTTACAATTATTAATATCCTTTATTTTAGGTCATTTTTTTGAAGGTTCATATTTTCTCGAAGAACTCATCTTCTATGAAAAGAAACATAACATTCTAATTACTGTACATTAACCATCACATCAATTCAGGGATTTTATAACGTAGACATTTCTTTTGTAATCTATTCCTTGTCTACCAGCTGAAGCCATTTAATGGTACTTTCTTAGCCTAGAGATCATGCACGCCTATAGTCGTCTCGGCAAAAGAACGAAAAATTTTACAGCCTATCAGAGCGATTCGGCTTATCGATGTACTGTTTCAGCTGTAAGAGGAAAATGGCTGCCATGCTCGATATCATCTTACAGGATGGACTAATCGCGAACAGGAAATTGCATCCTATTGGTCTTGGCTACGCCATTTTTTCGTTCTTTTGCGGAGACGACTATAGAGATTATTGCATCCCTTTTTAACCAATTTTTCTGCCTACAGAAGGAAAAGCCCAGCCGAGCCATTGATTTATCCAAATTGTGACCACGGCTGGCACACGTGACATATATATGGGGTACTCTAACACGATTTAGGCTCGTTAGTTCGCGATTGAACTTTGGCCGTTTTACAAGGCGAATATCTGCGACGCATTTGCAAATGATTTGGGTAAAATCAGTCTTGATTTCCCCGCACTTGATTGATAGGATGGGGATGCTGAAATCCCCGCATCGGTGACTTACTGCAAATAGGTAGAATTTCACGTCGCTAGGTGGGGTACAATTGTCGCATTAGAAGACAAATGGGCTTCAGTGGGCAAGTGCACCCCTAGCACGTCCTTTTCGGTGTGAATGGGCCGTAAATGAACCGCTATTCAACGGCTTTCTAGGATAGCCTTCGGGCCGCATTCATCAGGGTCCAGTTACGAGAATCCGCGCATTTTGGCCGTGGCCACAAACACGGGGCTAAATGGCTGATGGGGATATATGGTCGCGGCGTGCTACAGAAATTGAAAGCAATTTGAGAGGTTAAAAAATCGTCGGCTGTAGAGCGAGGTGACCAAATCAATTGGACAATCGATAGTTTTAAGCGTTTTTCTCTTCACTCTCTCGCTCCTTGTTCCACTCGATAACATCGAGGATCGTTTTGCGTGTAACCCGAGCTGGTTTTACACGGGGCTTTATCGCACTTTTCGATACAAACTCCGATGCCAAATGGCGTCGATATCGTGGCCAGATAACGTGCATTTTCGACTGCTCTGAGAATTCCTCGCCAAAATAACGGCGCCCAGGAATTCATTTTACTCGCAGTTACTTGATGTAGGTGGAGGGATTTGTTTCAACTACTTACATGTATAACGTGGAAATGAACTGATTTTTGCGTTGCAAATTAGTAATTCGACCTTGCTCTGGTCGGTAGCATCTTCTGAAAAGTAGGTACCTGGAACTTTTATTACACTAAGGGGCTTTACATAAAGCAATGTCCATCAAAAGGTCGACTTTGTCACTGCCAATCACTCCAATCCACTTTCTTCCTATTTGGAGAATGGAGACCCCCTTCCTCCATCATTTTATGATAATGTCCTACATTGTATTCCAATATAGTGCAGCACTATGCATTGTAGAGGTACAGAACAAATCAATATGAAACACCTGTTTCGGGCACGTGTTTTTCGTACTTTAATGTTTTTTTACACAAAACGACACAGTCTCAATCGTTATTGGAATTAACTCGTGCAAGTTTTGAACATAGTGATAATTATGGAACTGTTCAAATTTCAAGATTTTGCAAACCAAGGAAGATGTTGATGTGGCGATTCCAGCTTTTCAAAGTCCAAAACTCTGTGTCCAGACTTTTTTTGAGTCCAGTCTGGCTCTGTTTGAGTGTGTTAATATTCTCATTGTCATCTGCACCCCATACCTGTTGTTATGCTAAAATCTTGCATGTGTCAAGGGCATATTGTTAATAATCAACTGTGCAATCATGCACACTGGTACACTGTAAAACACGTTGGCAAGGTTTGGTAAACACCCCGGACGTCGTATATACACAGCTCTCAACTCCACGATGAATTTGAGTCGTCCAATTGTTTCTGAAACGCTCCGAATTTTGCATTTCCGGTATTTTCGTTCGTGTTTTGTTGACAGCCACTGTTGACAGTTGACTGCCAGCTACAGCTACATGTGCAGTAGGAAGGCCCTCAATATTCATAAGCGACGTTTCGTCCATGGCCGAGCATCGATCCCTGGGATTGCATTACAATGGTGACGGATGCGTCCCCGAATTAGTGCTCACGTTCGCAAATAAGCATGAAATGCGCAAGACCAATTCCTCCGCATGGACCGACGTGAAAGGCATGCTGAGAGCCGGGTTCCGCCTATCGACCCCGTCCCAGGGGTTAATCCATTTGAACGAGCCCAGCCCCTCAAGGTGGGGTCGACAGAGGGCGCTTCGAAACTTCCGAAGACAGAGGGCGCTGCACGGAGCGCTTGATAAGACTAATGGGACATTCTGAAGCGTGTAAAAGGAGACTCTCCAGGTGTCTCGAGTCCATCATTTCTAATTGGGAAGATCGCGCTGGGAGGCGCCCACGTCAGAAAATGCAGGTGTTTCGAGGCGTTTTCTCGCGAGAAGCTCTTCTTCCACATACCCGAAACCTGTTTGGATATTGGGTGGACTGCGCGGCTAAACTCCGTGGGGATTTTGCCAGGCTTTCACGACTATTTTTAAAACCTTTTCAGTCGAACACCGTCGCACCTTTTTGTCGGGCATGCCCCTGATAAGTACACGTCCCGGCCTGCGTACGTGCTTTTCGAATGGAATGGTCGGTTTTTAAACACGGATTAGAAAGCTGCAGTGCTGGCCACTAAGAATGAGGTTTCGTGGTTGGCATCACCCAAAATTGCATCAGAGTGGATGCTCGCAAAGTTCTGCGACTTTCCAGGTCTGCCCATGACCAGTTTGATTTTTTCCACAATCATGAACAACTGAACACTGTCGCTACACTTATGCCAGCCTTTTTAGTTTGACATTAATTTTAACTAGGCTGAAATGTGTATCACAGGCATGTGGCCAGCTATGTCACATTTTGTCACATCCAAGAATTGGACATTTGTCACATTTTGTCACATGCAAATGTCATATTTTTACGATTCGACCATGGGTGGGGTGGCATGATTCAAGGCTCCTCAAACCAAAAAAGTCGCTGCACATAGCATGTAAAAGGTTTAAACAGACTTGTGGTGAGCACGTGACTCCCTGTTTCCTGTGTTTGTGGTACATTTAAAATCAGCTTCAGCAAGTTCTATTGCCACCTTGCTGCTTTGAATGATGGCATTTGCAGCTTCTACTTTTACAATATCTGTGCGGCTAGTACTGCAGGCCTCGTGTAACATCTCAATTCCTGCATGCAATATTTTTTGGGCTTTTTCCTTCTTTTTGGTAATTTTCTCTTCATCAACAGACTTTTTTTGAGCCCAGTCTCCCTTATAATTCTACAGATAGGTTTCTCTATTTATTTTCTGCATTTGTCACATTATTTTCCATTTTTTACAGAAATTGTCAAATTTTGTCACATTTGTCACATCAGCCACATCCCTGTAGTGTAGTATCATGTCTTGAGTAAAAGTGATTCAGAGGGATTCCCTATTCCTTAGTTAATACCATAATTGACAAGTGACCATGCTTACCAACACATGAAACGATATGGTCCAATCCTGCTTTGCAAACATGATCAAAAATTTTTTGAAATTTATATTCACTGATTTTGGCATAGACAGAATGGATTATAGTCCAAGTCAAGCAATAAATGTCCATGACCAGTATGAGAGATCCTGACTACTTCCATGACTTTGGAACCCCCCGTCTTCAGATTTGTTTCCAGGGCATGGGAACCCTATTAACGGTGGTGATTTTAGGCGAGTTTAATGGAAATTGCACGTTGAGATAATGCCTCAGCTTCGGTACTTGTTGTACCAAGCATTGATTGAACAATCTATTAGTGGCTTTCCAGGATTCCATTTTGAAGGACGGAGAAGGAGTCGTCGGCAGCTCCCAAACTGCAAACAGTTTTGACTTTTAAAACTCGACATCTAAGTGGGTTTTTCATCGCAGGTTGTTCAAAGAAGGCCAATGGAGGCTTTTAAAATTGCATTACTCTCGAAATGGTTTTTAATGCAGGTGCTCCGAGTTCAAACCACTTTGTTGACAATGCGGGCGAAGTAAAAAGCATTTATGTCTTCAAATAAGTAGCTCTTACACCAACGTGTTCGTTTATTGCGCCTATCTATTCGGTGGTCTCTTACTGGTTATCGTTACCGGTTCTCTATAGCTCGAGCCACGCGTGATATGGCGACAGCTGACAGTAGTGCCAGATAATTGAGGAAATGTTGTCATCCTCCCCTGGGTTACTACTAATACGTTTTTAGGAAAATGTGGTTTCGGAAGGCAGCTATGCACGCATTTCCGGACGGCTTGGTTTTTTTAGTATTTATGAGGATGAAGCCAGCCAATTGATTTCTTTCGATATCCCATAAATGCATAATTTCTCCAGAAGCAGGATCATCGCAAAAAAAAGTCGTGCCATGGAGTTAACGACCAAACCAGTCGTTGGTTCTAAGAAGGAAAACAGTAACAGGCATGCAGGAATTTGTTGGTGTTGGCTATATGGGATGAATACGAAATTTGAACAGTCTTGAAGATTACAATGCTAAAGACTGAGATATGCCTCCACACTGTAAACCGTAAAAGTATAAATGCAGTTTTTGTGGGGTACAAATAGTACGTTTGCACCCCATACATCATATATGTACCCAAAGGGATGAAATAATTAAAATATTTGTACCTCAAGGAACACATGTCAAGGGTACACATGCGATGAACATATGTACCCATAGGGTGTGTATAAAGTTTCAAAGCATTTGTACCCTTTAGGTTCAACATTTGTACTTTTTTCGTTTAGAGTGCCTAAAGTAGCTTAAAGATGTGCCTCTAAAAGAATGGTGCACAATTTTCATTGAGGAATGTCCAAAAGTTGTACGAACCAACTCTTTAAGAACGATAAGGCTGAAATGGATGTGAAAAATGTCACCACTATTAATGAATGCTTTAGAATAAGATTTTGAATACAGGAAAATGACGTTAAATGAGGGAGCTACGAGGGTACCTGTCGAATTTGAACAAAAATACATAGAGGGGGGTCAAATGGGCCACTTTTTGATCGACGTATGTCCTTAATGCACAACCCATAAGGTATTTTTTCTTTTCCCTCAAACTCCATCTCTCATCTTCCCCATCCTTTACCCCCAACGTATCTTTCCTTATCCTGTTAAACTCCACGTAGTATATCGCTGTCCTTGTCGCAACAATCCTCCTCTTCTCATTTCCATGTATACGGAATAGGCCACTCAATGCATTACGCTAGGTTGCAACACAATTAGTCTGATTGCATTTTCCGTTGATGCAGAACGTAGCAGGCAGCCCACAGGCCAAGAATTGAGGGGAGAGGACATTGAAGAAGCAGATCCAGCCCATGGAGGGAGGCGGGGGGAGAAAAGATGATTGAGTGAGGGTGGATGTTACCCCCATCACCCAGAAAAGCTACGGGGCTTGCATTATGCGGAATTGTTGTCATCCATACTATGTGTGTATATATAATGCATGGATAGCGGGGTCTTCAACCAAATCAATACACGTGATTACAGTGGGTATACATAGCCTATCTCGTGTAGTAACGTGCGTGGGGAGACGTTTGGCCATTTGCGAAATAAAGCTTTCTATATTTGGCATGCAGACCAGCCCGGCAATAAGCAAATGCCAGACAATTTTCTGGAGACGATTTATAGCCCGGCCGGATAGAAAACCAAATATGCCAGATATTAACTCGAATAGAGCGAGGTCTGTAGAGAAATTATGCTTCGCCAACTCTATAGGGGTCGAAGAGTATTTGAAAAACAATGCCCCTGCATGCAACGTGCTTCGTACAATATCGGTTCTGCTTTTTGGGCCACAATAAGATGAGAGTGCGTATGGCGTTTAGGAATAATATTGGTCGAAAGCACCACCCGCAAAAATGACCCACTTATTGGGGTTTTCTGAATGTCAGATAATCGGATATTATAAGCTGCACCTTGGGTGTAAGAATAAACCGAGCAAACTCATCTCGAAACCTTGGAACAAGATGGGAAAACAACGAAGTTTTTATTTCCATCGGGAAATCTAGTTAAATACTAGATTGAATCAAGCCCAAGGGCTTTAAAAGGTTCCTTACATTTTGACTGGTACCGGTGAGCATCTTGTATCAGCAATGAGTACATTTGAGAATCAAACCCTCCATCGCAAGTATATATTAGGAATAGAGAGCAATAAATGTATGCCAATAATGTTTCTTGAACTGTATTATTGCACGCAACAGTCAAATTGTATGGTTCAACGATGAAATTTGACAATGAGTCAGAAGCTGCGCGATTTTCCACTATTATGGAACGGAATGCTGGAAGCACTTGTTCCAGATACACACATACGTGCCATTATCAATATGGTGTTGGGCACCCGTAACCTAACCTTCAATGCAACTTCAAATATACTCTTGAAATATACACGTAAAAGTTCTGAACATCTGCTATTATAATTTTACACCAATCTCTTTTAGATGCACATTTCAAGTTACTTTGCAAATGATGGAGCTGCCAGCTTCCCAAACTTCAAAAACGAAATACTGCCTCTCAAATAGTCCTTGTTAAACAACACTTATCTGAAAGTCTCTTTTACCCATTTCAGGTAAATTGTTATATTATCAGCAGAAATGATTTGACAGCAGAACGCTAATACAATTGTATAGAAAGCAAGCTCATTTTAAAGTCTCCAAAACCATGCAGCGATTCAATGCTGTTGAAATGCTGCTGATTCGTTGATGATTGTGCTGACCAGAAAAGCTGTTGAACTTCACCTTCGTGTCCTTCGAAACGATGCATGATTCAAGCAACATAAACAAATGCCATCATCAATGTGTTATTAATTCAATTATTTTATCGATTTGCATTAAAGCCAACGCCTCATCATTACGGCGCCATATGATGGACTTTTGAGGTGAAAAAGTTTGCGAAATTATCCCTTAAGTTATGGGGATGTTATTTTGAGGTCCTTCAATTAGGCTGAGTTTTTTGTCACGGCGCATCCATCGCCTCCATCGTTTCCATTCCGTGGCAAAATGTAATAGATTTTTCATGCAGCGATTACCGGGGCAATGAACATTGTACACAGCAGATTGTCAAGATGGCAGCAGCTCGTTATTTATGCCTGGTGCGAAATTGGGGAAAACTCCGCGTTGATGGCGTCGTATGTGGTAGTCGCACGTGTAATATATGGGCGGGAATACAATGGGACCTGTGATGGGATTAGCGCATTCAGCACACGTTGTGTGCATGTGTGGCCCGCAACCAACCCGGGCATATTTACATACCGCTATGAATCATCTCGTTGTCATCAAACTCATTAGAGTTATTATAGTAGATTCGGTCGGTGGCAGGATGCTCTAATAATAAATGGAGCCAAAATGAGGCGATTTTTTTCTGCTCTTCTTATTCGTGCCTGCGCGCACAAATCCTCATCTAGGAGGGTCATCTGTGTCACTCACTCGGGAACATTTATTTCGTCGAAAATGTATACAAAAAGCCCGGCGCGCATTGTGTGGAATCGACGCTAATCTACAATAGACACGTAACGAGCCTCCTGTAGCACACGGAAAACTTGCATTATTAAGGTGGGGAGGATTTGGCGCTTCTTGCATACTAATGGACGCAGCGTGGGTTCTCGTGTGCGTGGATATTCAGCTGGGGAGGTGAAAACAGAACGAAAACTTGGTCCTCTCCTCGTGGAAATACACTTAGTGGCAGGGGGGACTTGTCCTCTTCAAGCAACTCTTGCATCGGAGGCAATTTTTGAAGGGAATTTGACCGAACTTTGGCAGGCTGGTCGCCATCACCTGCAACGGCGTCAACGTTCTAGCGCCACCAAATTAGTCAGATTTGAAAGCAATTAGCCATGCGTAATACCGGGAAAAGCCCGGCGACATGGAGACCCTCGTTAATTGCTTTTAATTTTGGCCGAAGCCTTTCAAAAGCTTGTCACGCTGCCATCGATCGCTGCTTCGCGACGTGGTGCGTGCGATGACACTTGCGTCAATCGCCGCGGTACAGAGTGCTGCACTCGTCAAATGCAAGAGCAAATTTATGAACACCTTGCACAGTTGAGAAATTGTTGCCAGTGCACTTAGACGGCACCGTTTGACTGCGAGGTAATGAAACTATTTCTGAATTTGCCATGCCTAATAACGCTTGCAAGTTGCGTGGTATAAACAAAACGCAAGATGACATGTTTCCCATGTCTTCAGTTTGATGTCATGCAGTGCCCACCTGCCTCGACTGTTTTGGTCTTACCGTCATTATTACCATCTTGTAATAATATTGATATGATGGAATTTGAATGTACGGAGCGTTTATGGGCAGTATTTGAATTCAAACTTTTACCTATCGATGACAGATCCGTGTGGCGAGGGTTGGCATCGTTGCTACATTGTAGCTTAATTGAGGAATGGCAGTGTCTACCACGCTGCTATTTTTGTTTCACAAATATCAACCGTGCAAGGAGGACAGTACTGATGGCTTGATGTACAGTAGAACCTGTCTAAACTTATACTGTAGGTACTGGGCGTTACGTACAGTTTAGACAGGTTATAAGTTAAGAGAGGTTCTTCTTGTTAACATTCTGATGCCACATTTTTAATAAATCATACTGTCACTGCTGAAATACACGTATTAACAGTACGACAATACGTCTAAGGTCCGCATTAGAACCAACCCTGCCAACTACGTAGATAACTATCATCCCTTAAATCGTTACATTCCCAAGATCAATCTTCAGGTGCATCTGCTTTTCGGGTTGGTAACTCTTTAGAATAAGCCAGCAATGGCGGCCACGCTTGTTTTCTACGGAGCCTGACTCAGCCTGTTAGGGATAGTTTTAGGTTAGGTTAGGTTAGGTTTGGTCAAAGGGGTGTCCAGGGGGCAAGTTCTGACCTAACCTGACCTAACGTAACCTAACCGAAAACTATCCGTAACAGACTTCGTAGAAAACAAGCGTGGCCGCCATTGCTGGCTTATTCTAAAGAGTTGCCCTATACTAGATCTATCGCGTGCAATATGCAAATCCACAAGACAGATTCGCCTGGAAATTTACATTGGAAAGCAGTTGCTGCATACAGCATTCTCAAGATCAGTCTGAAAATTGACATTGGAAAGCAGTTGCTGCATACAGCATTCTCAAGATCAGTCTGAAAATTTACATTGGAAAGCAGTCGCTGCATGCAGCATTCCCAACATCAGCTGTTTTCCAGCGAACCATTCCGAAACGCTATGATGACGCTAGAAGCTGCTGGGATACATGGGAAGCGAGCGAAGCGCACGTGTGTCCGTACACGCGCGTTGCTCGAACAGGTCCCGGCTGAGTTTAGCAACGCGTGGAAAAAGCGGAAAAAAGAGCCACGTAGATAACTATCATCCCTTAAATCGTTAGATTCCCAAGATCAATCTCCAGGTTCATCTGCTCTTCGGGTTAACTGAGTCAGTGGATTTATAGCGCCCGCTAGAATCACGGTAAACTGAAACCTTGTGCGTCAAGCTATACTAGATCTGTTGCGTGCAATATGCAAATCCACCTGCAAATTTACATTGCATGCAGCATTCCCAAGATCAGCTGTTTTCCAGCCCACCATTCCGAAACGCTACAATGACGCTATAGTCAAACCAAGAACTGATGGAACTGGGTCAAATGTGCGATTGATTTAGCCTAGTTTATTACAATCACGTGCCACGTGCCAAATTTTTATCGACTGAAGACGCATGGAAGTCAAATCTCTCTGATTGGCTGTCCTTCAATTCCATCACTTCTTGGTTAGGGAGCGTACATAAATTACATCATCAACTAAGGGGGGGGGTAGGGGTTTGATCATTGGTTACATGTGGTTACAAGGGAGGAGGGGGGGATGTACTTGGTGTTTACTGTAATCAGGAAACATTCTGTTTCAGATTATTAGACAAAGTAGGCACATT
>JAQFYZ010002508.1:0-16741 GCA_034695085.1 Cylindroiulus punctatus | reverse complement strand
CAGTAGTCCAAAAAACCACTATAGAAATTATAGTGATACAGCATAGTGACCGTATACTAATCTTTCCACCAGGGTGGACTGAAACCATTGCAAATCAGGACACGCAATGGGCCAATCTTAAATTGAGTGTCGATAATTGTTTCGATATCGTCATTCGGTGACGTGCTACATGTATGGAAACGTGCATGGACTCAAATTAGCCTCAACAGATATATACACGCTACATATATATTATGCAATGTATTGCTTTAGCGAAGTCGCTTGTCGACCAAGGCTATATTAAATTGAATTGTAATTGCTTTAGTGTAGTTTTAGACACGATGGACCACCTCCCATTTTGTCTCCATTTGTTTTCTTGTTTTTTCTATTATTTGCAGTGACATGTCCTTGCATTGCACGCAGTGGTCCTTTGCTATCAATTTTCCATGCTTTCGAATTAGGGCAGCTTTGCAGCGCCCTCATTTGACCAATTATGTGTTCGTGACTGTAATTGGCCAAAGATAGTACACAAAGAAGGGGGGAAATTGAAAACTTGTTCGTAATAATTGCTCAGATTTTCAGCAAATGTAAGCAAATGTAAACGTGGAATAACCTTGCTGTCGGATATGGGAGCTATTAATTGAATGGGTACATTACGTGCCAAATTTGTTACAATTGGATTAAACTTAAAAGTACCATGGAATGAACAGTTCCATCTATAATTTATCCAAATGTTTTTTGGTACGTTCTAGCTCTTTGTGTTGGTGGTCAAAACTGTTGGCCGCGGCCGTGGCGCAATGACCTTCTATAACCTTTGTTTTTCCCCCTATTTTAGTTCAACCTCCATGGTGTTCTAGCGGTTTATTTTTTGGTTAGATAACCCCTCCTTCTTTTTCCACCCAACACATCATTCTGTGCAGCATCGTTGATACAAGAGTGCTAACAGTTCATGCAAGGTTTTCAGGTGATGCACACAGTCATGGCGTGTTTATTCCACTGTACTAAGCTCGCTCTCTCATTTAGCGTGCGTGATCTTCATCAATTAATATCTCGTCCAAAAAGAGTTTAAAAAAATGGTATCCGTGCTGATGTGCGGTCAGCGTTGACGCTGAATTGTAATGCGCGTTTTTTTCCTCCATGTGCACTGCATTTTCCGAAGTGCACATCCTAACCATAAGCTGGATTGATAAGGAAATGTTCGTTTGTAATGGCATTTCCTGAACGGTTTCAGTGTATAAGCTTACCCCTACGCCTTTCTTTCAAGATTAGCTAAGAACAGCGCTGTAAATGAATTAATGATAGGGAAATGGAAACGAAAATATCGTGGACCTGTCATTCCAATTACATACTTCAACTTGGAACACATTCTGAAATACTGATCCTTACTATTGGTCTAATTTCTTGCATGCCACTAGACGTTAAAATGCTTTTTCTAAGCATAGCCTTAACCTACGAGAACTTAAATTTAGCATTGATGATGGTGTCCGTAACGTGTCTACCCTAATGTGGTGGCAACTGCCCAATAAATTGGGTTGATGATTGACAGTTTACGCCCACTACCACATGCATGGTGTTAAATTACTGATTGTAGAGTATAATACAAAGTGGCCTCATCACATGACACAATGTCATAGCGGTTAATGGATATCCTGTAGACGCCATGTATTTTATTAAAATACATATATTTAGCGTGAATACCAAATAGGGTTCATGAATAAAAGGTATCATTTTTAATTCTCTAGAAAACGTCAACATTGATAATCGTAACTTTTCGTCTGTGCAACTTCGTAGACCTATACATGTCCATGTATGTTATCAGAATACAGTAGACCCACATGTACATCTACATGTATGATAGATAGCATCACGGAAGCTAGGTTTATCGAGATTATTGAGCTGCTAGATACTAGGCGATGATGAACTGGTTACGAAAGCACGTTGGGTTTCGGGTTGGCATTTTTTATGCGTGGAATGTTTCCGATGCTTCCTAATTTAGTGTACTTTATGCTGTAACACAGTATGTACGTGTACTTTAACAAGAGGATGCTGTATGTTTAATTTGGCTGATAGAGATGACCATTATTTGATTGGATGAATGGGCCTGTTCAAATGTTCTCCATCTTTGAATCATACATACAGTAGTTTCGATTATCCGGATATTCGATTATTCTGTGTGTTCTAAAAAAAATGCAACACGTTAATATGCATTGTTTTTGACATTGTTTCTGTCTTTTTTGTATGTATGAATGTACATACTACAGTGTTTTTTACCCTTTTCATTGAAATTTACGTACATTAAATTGATGCAAAAATGAGTGTTCTTTGAATGGATTTCGATTATCCGGAACACCCCTGGTCCCGACTAGTCCGGATAATCGAAGCTCTACTTTACAGGTAAAGATTCTTCACATGCATGTAAATGTTGCAGACAATCCATAAGCTGGAACCCACTCTTAAATCTACCTGGAATTAGTACATCGTTCTCATTTCCTTTCAGCATGTCAAGCTTGATGTAGTAGCCTTTCACGGAGAAAGCCATTGTTTTAAAGCCTGGGCTCACATTTTTCTTAATTTTCTTTTTCACGGGTCGGTTTATGTAATCTGGATTGTTCCCTTTTACTCCACGTTGCCCCGGAATCGAGGGGGGAGGGTACGACCCCACTTAATTCTTTTATGGCTAAGACCTATATTGCGCCTGGCCTAGATTAGTTCGATAATGCATGTTTAAACCCAGAAATTCGTTGTTAGGCGTTTTTTTTTTTTTGCACCCAATCTATGTCCTGTAAAATTGAAGTGTTCCCTGGTTTCCTTTCCCATTTTAATGCACGCTCGTGCCTGACCCAAAAGGAAGTTCCAGGATATGCTGAACGAAAACCATGATCGTGAGCTTAACAGATGTTGCAGCGAAATGTGTTTATGCAGGCCTCGATTGTTGTGCATTCTTTTGACACTGAAGTGATCTATTTTTATAACACAGTTTTATGCAGTTTTTAAGCGGTCTTTATTTTCGATCTGCAGCGCCAATATGCGGTGGCATGTCGTTCTACCTACTACACACCTTGTAGTTGGTCATTTTATGCTGTGGCCTACATAAGCATCTGATACATGTATCACGATGAGCCATCAACGTGATCGTATCTGTCAACATTCTAGTGGAGATACCTAGGGGAGGGGGAGCTTGTTTACAAATATATTATACATGTACATTCAAAATGAAACGTTCAAAGTGACGGAACTGCCAAAATTCAATGCAACTTGCATGAGTGCCATGCAACTAATGCTAATAACTAATTATCGTTCATATTCATGTTTCAGGCTTCAGTTTAAGATTGTTTCATTCATTTTTAGTGTTGGATTTCAGTGCGGTAAATGCTCTAGAAACGTTCACTGTTGTTCAAATAAACAAAATTCCAAGATGGATGACATGCTTCAGTTTTTTTTTCTGAAACATAAACACTAGCGGAAGCGCGCATGTCGTGGATACGTACATGTACTTGTATATCCATTTGTTTGTCCGACCTGTGACTTCTATGTGCAGTTTCAGATTCAATTTTGAATTCTTGTTACCAGGGATTGAACAGTATAAATTTTAAGTGCACTTGTGACTACTCGTATAAGTTTTCGCCTATGCATTGCACTGATTCATCTTCATAACGTGTTTATTAACAATGCATAAATATTTATGCATACACAGCTGCTAATGCCACAGATTTAGAAAGTGTTCCACTGTTCTCACTTCCTTCTAAGTCAAAGTCAGGGAAATTGAGCTACATGTAGTTGGTCATTTTTGAAACTTAAATAAATTTAGGCTTTTGAGCTCCAGCCAATGCTGGAAAATTACTTTACCATGGCCTAGTATTTTGTAAAATTTCAGAAATTAAAAGTAGTGGGAAATCGACTTGTGAATTTTTGTGGGAATCCTGCAATCAGTAGGATACCAGTTAAGATCCTTATAAACAAGCGACTTTTGCCTTCATTTTTTTTTTACTCATGATATTACTCATTCGAATTGAACATATTATTATCATTAAACATTTTCGGTATTCGACTGACAGATAACCTAGCTTCAGTCCCAATTACCTTCTGTACCTCCACTCTGTATTAGACTAGAAAATAACTTAATATACCTGCAATTCGAGGTTTTTATTTTTTGGAGCAGTTATCGTTGGTGGCATTCCGTGTTGGGGTTTTGTAGTTGAAAAATAGGCTATGGGTACGTGTGGCGTCCTCTTTTATTTTCTTTCTTCGCTATTAAGTACAGTATTTCGGTTTTCACTTCTCGTGTCAAGGACATATGTAATTATTTCTGTCGTTTGCTCATTGTGTTACGGGCATTTCTTTGCTCAAATGTTCCTTTTTGATAAGCTTAATTTACTCCGCAACACAGGCCTGTGCAGCAAATTCTGTTTTGTTGGCTTTCGTCTTGATATACATGTATGGCAACCCATCATGTGCATGTACATATTAACCGTCATAATACTAATCACGGTAGCTGCGTCTTTCTTTCTTTGTTTCTAACTTTCAGTATTTCAGCGTTTTGAATTTGCCGCTCAAAGAGCATTCAGGCGATTGGTCTAATGGTCGAAAAATTCTCATCAAGGCATTTTCATTAGTGACAATCGGAATCGTTTAACCTTTTCTCTTCCACCGTATACCTTGTTACCCTGTCTTAGGACAGGCCCTGTTAGTGTTACATGTTATGTGACATGTCATTTGTTTGCCTCATGCCATCTTCTGATGTAAATTGACGACTAAAAATTACATTGTTGTACAGATAGGATGCAATGTAAATCTCAATGCTTAACCAGTAGAGGTTTCATTTTGTAATTTTGGCCCAGTTCCCTTTTTTTTCCTCGATGAACTTTGAGTTTTTGGATTAAACGAGGTTGTGTCAAACTCTGTTATCCCCAATAATTTCCATGGCAACACCTTTTTCCTTTGTGCCTTCGAGTTAAGTGGGTTAAGAATACGGAGTCATTCGTTTTTAGATTAGTCCAGCATTACGTGTTAACCTGGAATTAAAATTACTGTGCAGTGTTTTCCATTTATTTCTTCTCAATAGGGGTTGACAAAAACCTTGAAAGGTGAAAACCTTGAAGATAGGAGGTTTGAATTATGATTTCTGCACATTTTGGGCATATACATGTAACTGAACAGTTGATTCTATTGTTGGACTTGCAAGCCAGGCATGCGTGTATTTGCCTTTAAACTATAATAGCCCAAATCGACATGTTGTTTGATTGCAGCAATTCAAATATGTATGACAAAGCTACTGGCAAGGCTCGTCTTTATTTTTTGCCTGTTTATTCTGGACCTCATTTGCATAGTTCTTTGTGTTGATAAAATCTATCAGATTTCGCTTAAATGAGATTTGTCTTTGTAGTGACTCGGAAGAAAATACAAATAGTTCACTAGGCATGGTATATAACAGTTTCTTGAATTTGACGCGACTTAACAGGTTTTCTAACCAACTTTATGCTTCTGGAAACAAATTGATTGGACAATCTGGGGCAGATTATTATGATTAAGACATTGGGAAGCAATACATGCGGTTTGTCAATTCCTGTCGAATCTTTCAGGGAGTGCACTGCATCTATTTTTATCGAAACTTTGATCTCTATGTACGAAATTTACCATATTGTAACCCTTCCTTGTACGCTGTACCTAACATTCATCAACCTAGTCTTCTTCAGTTGCGATTTTAAATATATTTATATGCTTGATAGGAGATTGTGATAAAAGCATGACCTATATCAATTTACATGCATGCTCTGTTTGCCTGTTGAGAGCCCTTGTATTGCTTCTCCAATAAATTTCCTATAGAATTGTAGCTGTGTGGATTAATTTGAGGTCATTGACTTCGATTTCTTTATAGAAGGTAATTGCACTGACTACATCTAATCTGTTTTCCAGTGTGTCTTTGACTTGCTGTTATTTATGAAAGACCCTACAGCTTCTTCGCTTATGATTGTTGGTTTACACGCCTAACAGCCTTTCAGTTTCACATCCATATAAAAAATGTCATTGTAAAAATGCGTGAAATAAGAAATTTTTCCTGGAAATATTTAGCACGTGTATAAATAAGTAATTGTATAATATACATGTATAGTATAAAATTAGTATTGCATCTGCATGCACATGTACAATTTCAGTTATAATCCTGTAAGATAATTAAACTACTAACCATATACATGTATATGCATAAGTTTCCCTAAAAACTGGAAAACCTGGAATTGTCAGGAAAGTTGGAATGGCCTTGAATAGTGGGGGTAAAATCAATAAACTTGGGGGGAAAAATAGGTAAATTCAACATTATAACGTAATAAAACATAATAAAATCCAACATTTGCTTTCACGATCGAAGCTAGCTATTAGTTAAAACTGAAGTCAATAGATGGCGCACTTGGTCGAAGTTGGTATATGTTCCCTATTAAAAGAAGGCATTAATAATGAAATTGCCAATTTTTGAAACAACCGTCTACTTTCCTCTTATTTTTATAAATTACATTGTAATTAAAAAGATTGTGCACAACTAAATTTTGATTTATTTTTAAACGAACTGACATACCACAACCGTCACGACATGAGCATTCATTCATGTGTAAACATATTCCAAGTTTAACATGAACATTACAAATTCCCGGTGGAAGGTTCTGCAACTAATGGGAAGAGTAATACCCTGTTTTCTCCGTAATTGCGTAGATATTTTTACCTTTGTGCTCTCATCCTTCAGTTAACCTTAAAAGGGCGTGGATGACCTGTGGACACACGGGCTAGCTCCCATCCGCCCACCTTAACTCACCTTTTCGTCGCCTATCTTTTAGCAGACTGACCATGGCATAAGAAAAATATTCACAACTTCGTCAGCAGTTTATGTGGAGATCATTGATTGCCATGAGGTCGCCAGAGTTGACGTGAAGCACTTCAGTTCACGGCTTGTCAAATGCATTGTGCAACGTGTAATGTATATAGTTTACGGTTGAAATGCCAGACGTTATTTGATTTCATTTCTAACGACAAAAATGATGTGAAGCCCGCTGACCACGACGGTGCAACTTCATCGTTGTGTCATGGGTGGTGGTTTCTTGGAGAATATCATAATTAATCAAACATTGGTTTTGCTCTGATTAAAAGGATTCCGTCAGATGACTGACTACCTTATAGAGTCCTGCAATTGGATTTCTGCAAGCAAACATGATTAGCGTTTAATTGCTTCACATTGATGCATTCTTCGCTGAGAATGTATTGTCGGGTGAAGGCGATTCCCTAAGCATCCATTGATATTGTGACCAATTGGGCATCAGTTTATGTGGCAAATGTTGAAGTTTAGTTTGTCTAGGCAAAATTAGCTGCAGTATACGTCTAGCTACAAGTTGACTAAGTGACGAACTTTTGTTTGCATCAGTCATCATTCCGATCATTAAAGCAGGCCTTTCTTAATTCGGATTAAGAATATGCAATGTAGAAGCTAATGAAAAGCAATATAATTCGTACAATATTATTATTGTTACAATTTTATTTATTATCTAATAAAGGATGACAACAGTTTTGATAACATCCTCCCTGTAAACCAATAGTAACATATTATTTGCATGAGTAACATTAGATCTTTTCTTACCAAACTTTGCCTTATTCTGCTTGGTTCAGTTAAAAATAGACGAAATCCCCAAAATATGACCTCGTGATAATGTCAAATTCTTCTCCCGTGTGTGCCTCTTTTGTCCATTACCTTCTGAAAAGTTCAAGGCAGGTCTTGGTCGAGTGTTGTTGGTTTGCTTCATGTACTGAAGTGACCGCTAAACAAGTTCATAACCCTCACTTATGAAAACCGACAGAAATAGGGGTTTCATGCCTGTCGAAGGTGACCTTTATAAGCTCGCATCAAGCATCCACCATCTTGAGCAAGAGGGTTCATACAGCTAGAAGTGATGGCCAAATTGCCTCGGCTCAAATATCTAAATTAATACTGCATGTGCACTTTGTTTTTAATCCGACTGCTTAGCATACTTGCACACAAATCTCGTATTTCTCCGGTCATTGCCATGAGGTTTTTATCCAAACGCTAATCAACCGAACTTCAGCCATGGCACGTGAATATGCCAAAATCATTACAAAACAGTGTGGTTGCCCTATCATTATCAGAAGATACCGCATCGTCAGTCATTATAATGGGGGTAGCTGCGGCCACCAGCCTTAATTTCAATAAGAAAGAAAGTGCCTTACTTGTCTGAAATCCAGCTACTGTACATGTATTTGCACATCAACCATTCGTGAAGATAGGCCAGGTCTTTGCGTTGATTTCAGTTATTTATTAAAGGGCATCGAAGCAGGATGCACCATTCAGTAATGGCTTTTCTGTTCTTGCTGACCCATCTATCCATTTCCTCTTCTAATAGGCTGCCATAATGGTTGATACCCAGCCTGTTCTATATGTGCACCCAGTGCAACACCGTAACTAGGCGAAATGCTGCTATAAAATCATAATCGGGAGTTCAGGCTAATAACAAAGGCAAGTACAGATTTCTCGACCTGACACCTATTAAACTTGCGGGCACCTTGTTACCTGCAATCATCGTCGAATCACATCACACACCTATGGTGTGCAGGCGGGATAATCATGCCCAATTGAGACTCGATTCATAAATTACACGATGACCAGCGAGCACACTTCTTGTATTAGTTGCAATGATGTTTATTCTCCGTGGGGGTGTTCGCATATCTGGGTTGCGATTGGAATGATATGCTGTGTATTTTGGTTCATCTCTTTTGAGGGCATTCCCCAACCAGATGCTCTAAATACGGTAGATCGACCAGCATCTTTTAAGTGTCTCATGTGCACATTGCAAATAAGTTGATTTGTTGACCACGAACTGATGCAGTAATCGTGAACTATGCTACGTGTATATCTATAAGAATTATCTCATTTATATCAGTTTAAAGCCCCAATTTACATGTTGATTGTGCTAGATAAGGTGATGCTCGACCACATTAATGATCCATACATGTACAACTGGTCCTATTTTTCACATACTATTAGACATTGGAATCCGCTTCCAAAGGACATCTTTAAATAAGCTAACTACATAACAAGAAATCCAATTTAACGAGGATGATGGTGCCAACTCTAATGTGGTGGTAACTGCCAAATAAATCATAACCCATAAGACGATATGGTATTAAGTTACTGATAGCGCATGTGCTGTACTGTGCTACACTGTACATGTAGTACTGAGTCAAATTGGATTAAATGCTAAAAGAGGTGAACAATTGTGATGTCAGTAGCAAATGGTCTTCCAGCATGCATGTAGGACGCGGTTTCCACTCATTGTTCCTTCATTTTATTTATGCAGTTTTTAATTTATTCCGGTATTGTATGTACTGGTTCAAGTGAGAGCGAGCCTACTTAAGACTCATTATCGCAGAAATTATATTTAACGGACATCAAGCATTAACCTGTCAACGCCAGTTTGTTATAAGAGAGCGAGGAGGTGGAGGTTGATTCACTGATACCCTGTGCAGGCCAAGAAACGAGGCCCTGAGATTTTAACCTAAGGACACCCCGATTACAATAGAATTAGGATTTTAGGTGGGAATGTATTGGATTGGAAAATGTGGCACATTCATTATGGTGTTAAGTAGGTGGCCCCAAAACTCCAGTAGCGCTTGTACCATTACAGGCTGCAGGCCAGAGGTTCTATGAGAAACATGGCATGCACGACTGACTTTAGGCCTACATTTCGTTATTATTTTAATTAATTCCGTAGTGACAGCGCAGCTAGCGCTGACAACATAATGTCTAGGCCTATGTAGGACTGCGTAAGAGGAAATGAATGGTTCATAATGCACCATTATGAAAAGAGGTCTTTTTATTTTATTCGTGTTGTTATTACCGTGTCACCACTTTTGCCCAAATTGAGGCCTCAGGTCGTTTTTGTAAGCTGGTGAATATTATTTCATAACAATAAAGAAATTTGGATAGCGTGATTTTTAGGTACCAGGTATTGTACTTACTACAAATTTGCAATTTACGAAATATTGTAGGCCTGCTCAACCAATTCACTTAAGGTTAAAAGGAAAGTTTCACTCAGGATGCCTACGTACAGTATACTGTATAAATACAAATTCTCGCACACCATTCTTAAAGAAGGTTATTAATCATAACTGTGTATCTATCGATTTTTTTAAAAAGTTGCGTTTGACCTTATTATACGTAGTTGTTCTAGGCGCGGAAACTGTTACAGTCGAGAATTAAATTAATTAGCTCAATGGCTGACCGCCTACTGTCTCATTAATAGTGTACACGTACAAAACGAAAATTCGATGTCGACATTAGTCCTATGTAATGTATTAAATTGAGGAAAAATGTGGATGTTGTGACCATGACATACAGCCGACTATTGAGCCTTCCCCAGTCATTTTTAAGACGACAGCACCACGATATCGCATGAACTTGTCCGAAAAACGTCTCCCATGGGCTACATGTATATTAACTACAACTGTAACCTCAAAAATGATTAGTTGCACACAGCCTTCAATTACTGTGACGTACAGTAATGTACTCGTGCAAACGTTTTCAAGTATTTCTCAATAAAAAATATTAATTGAAGCTTGGGAAATCCCTATTTAGGCTAGTGTGTTATTTTTACTCAAAATGAAACCAACTTGTGTGATATATTTGTGGCCACAACTGTTTATCATGCTTATGATCGTGTGATGTTAAAATATCTTGTACAATGGCAGTAATCACAATTAGATTCACAGTAATACACGTAATCAGTGATGTATTTTGGCTATTCGTATTTCGAGCAGTTTTTTCGCGATTATTGCCATGTATAGGAATTTCCCTATCTGAATAATTATTAAAGAAATACAAGCATTCACGAAATTATTTCAAAAATTCATCCAATGAGTTCAGACTTCATTTAATTGTCATGTAAAATTAGGCATTGAAGTGAAGCGTTTCAGGAAAATTTGTAGAGGAAATTAGTGATATCGTTTTGAACCTACTGTAATACGATACAGGGTTCTAGGTTCCATAGAAGAACAAAAATAGTTATTGCAGTTAAACTCTCGTTTAGCTTGAGTCCATGGCCTACTGTGCTTCATTTGAAATATAGCTCAGGCCATGAAATAATCTGCCCTTCATAATAAGCTAATAATCTCAAGATTGCTGGCATTTTCAATGGAAGTCAAGTGTTAAAGCACTCGTATGTCATAGTAAAACATGCATTCGGAATGAGCTTGTTGATATCTGTGCAATCTTATGCTGATTTTGAAAGGTGAAGTTTGTGTGCATTGCACTCGAGTTTACAGTATACAAGAAAAATGTAGCGTGGGTATTTTATGAAGACTTGGAAGAAATGGAACTGTTACCGATGCCCTGTAACGCTTTAGTTTTTTAATAGTTCACTAAGTAAGCATGCATGTTGATCCGCAGACTGTTTGAACTACACTATATTCACAAATTAGCACACGAAGTTTGTGAACGCATGCACTGTTTTGCTTGAGAAATTGAGCGCACATACTCATTTCATTAAATTATGTTGGTGTCACCCGCACTTCTTAAGTTTGCAAAATGTCAGTGCCTGCTCCGGCACTGTCCGACTGACCGAACAATCCCAAGCCTATTAGACCTAGTTCGAATGGCAGAATAAAAAATAAGAGCACTGAAGAAAAAGAGCAAAAATAGGGGTCAGCCCTTAAAAAATGGGTTTCTCGGTGCTCTGGTGGAAACCATTGGCGTCCAATACAACTTCGGTTTTATCATTGCCACGAATAATTTCATGATTTACCAGTATGTCTTTTATAATTATGTGTACTTTTGAATTGAACATTTTGCCTAGCTGTTTTGTCTTCAGTCAATTCCAGCTTCCTGATGTTCCTGATCAGTATAGCCTAGCTCGATGTTTTACTTTTAAATGTGCGCGAGTATTGCCTACATACAGATCTAGCTGTTTATACATTTGATCTGTTTCTTCCTGATGTCCTGATGATACAGTATTAATGTTCCTGGCCATGACCTGGAAAACTTGAAACTGAAAGGGAAATTTGTTCTAAGAACTGGAAAAGTCAGGAAAATTGAAAACTTCATTTCTGGAGAGCCCTACATGTAGATCTAAAACTGGTACCAATTCGATTGCCTGGATGAATTTTGTGGCTATTCGTGTTCCTGCAAAATGAGTCTCATAAAATCAGGTTATATTCGACTTCTGTTTCGATTACATCAGCGAACCATTACTCGCATGGCTTTATTTCTCAAATTAGCCCGACGTGCTCAATTAGTTTCTGAAGAACATTTTCTATGCTATATCTATTAATTGATGACTGCAAGTTTTTTTAAAGTTTTAACATGCCAGAGATGACTCGCTGCTCGTTTAATGGCAGTAAAAGAATTATCTGCTTGATAGGCCAAACAACGAGGGTGTTGCGTGAGGGATTTTTATGCATCGGATGCAGTCACGAATTATGCGCGCAGCTGATATCAGCATTAATTAAAATTTCGACTCGTGTTAAGTGTTAATGGCTGATTAATTTGTTGTTAGTTTGTGGCTGCACAAACGTGTTGTTCAAGGTCATTTTTATTATTCAGGACACGGACCTAATAGAATTACCGGTGCATGTTTTAAATGCTGAATGGTACACGTTGTTGAATCTTATTCTGGATTCGATTGCTGTGTACATTTGTTCGAACTTCTATGTGGGCATCAGTATGGACTATGGACAGTTATTTTTTGCGAGCATTTGGTGTTTCAGATGTGACCCGTTTCCACCCCCTCTTTGTCTCTACAGCCTGTAGGGAATTAGGGTGAGGGCGTATCTAGGTTGGGTGAAAAAAGGAAGGGGGAAATGGAGGTGTCAGACACGAGCCTTTGGAATTAAACTTGGGTTGAGCACACTTTGCTCTGCATCGAAAATCGCCATGTTGACTTAAAATGAGGACGGCACTAATTTGGTGAAATCTACTGGCTGAAATACAAAATCTGTTTTGGGCTTTTACTCGAGTAAAACCTATTTGTAAAATATGGTGGGGCTTCCACAATGACCCAAAAGAAATGACCATCCATGCGTTTTTTCTCAAGTACTTTTAATGGTGTTTTCATCGCCTTTCAATCAATTTTAACAGAACACAAGACACCATCTGGCGAAAGGTATATGGGACTGAACGATTCTATTTGCTTTCGAATTTATCTGGTATTTTCTTCGTTTTTTGTTCTCCTGATCTGAGTTGAATGGCCACATCATGCTAAAAAGGTTCAACTTTGTAGAGATAATGAATTTCTGTAAACATTTCACTATTATTAACACCCTCGTTGTGTTATTTGCCCAGCAGCCCAATTTCCACGTGTTTCTAAATCCTGATCTGATCTGGTTTACTTTAAATGCAATATCGTTACTTGAATTTAGCTTCAAAAAGTTAATTGAGAGGGTGTAATTAGCCATTTCTGGGGATGAACAACCTATATTTGCGATGGATAGTCAAAAAATAGGACATTTCAATGGTAACAATGGCTGGACCTATTATATGTATTGCGATTGGTTCGGTCACGAACGCGTACTCGTGCATGTAATTAATTCCCTTTTATTGAATCGTGCGATGATATCTGTCAAAATTGAGTTTTTATAGGCTACTGCGAGCAGAGATTGTCATTTTCCGCAATTGGGGAAAAAAGCGACCAATTTGCTCGATGGCCCAGTATTTACACCTTAGAATCTCCACACAGAGACTAAACCTTTTTTATTTTTTTTTTAAATTACGTTTATGAAAAATGTATTCATAGTCATTTGTTTAGACTTACACTGTTACATTGACTGATAATTTTTTGTCATTTTTTAAAAGGTACGTTGCGATGGCCTATATCATTTTTAGACAGACCTGGTTTATTGCCCCATTTCGTGGATATATCCCCACTTCCAATTTAATGCTCACATACTGCAATCCCCCACAATGGGTTAGCTTGTTCAGCTGCTGTGCATTTCTGTGCCGAACACTGCAACAAATAAATACGCAATAAATACAGTTTTGTTTCTGGCTTATTGTAGATGGCGTGACAGGGCAAAATGTACATGTATTTGAGCTTGGCTAGTGGCGTCGTGCCATAGGGCACATTGGATGCTCTGGCAACCTCAATTTCCCCAAATTACCACCAAATCTTAATTTGATTCTTAAACAATATGTAAAATGTTTTCACTTATTATTAATCCCTGTAGTCATTCGATTCTCATTTTCCGAATTGCACGCAGGCTAATTTAGATGATGTAAATTTAAGTTCCATTTAAACCTCACCGGCTCAGGTTTTTCACCCTTTTATTGTTAAAGAAGTTTATTTATTAAGAACTCCGTTGGTCTCGCCTCTTCCAAAACAAAATTGTCAAAACACTTCATTTGATTTTTTTTCCTATGAGGCACCACAGGTTGGTGTTAAATATAGGACCGTTCTTAAATTAAACGAGTCAATTGCTTTGAAGGTGTTAATGCTGATCACGACTTCTTTCCTAGTTCACTGTAAATCTACCATGGCAGGGTTTGAAATGGCACTTTCCTGAACAAAACGATTATGCACAAGTGAGTGACCGAAAGTTGGATGGACCATTCCATGATGACGACTGCTAACAACATCTCCATCCCTTCTTCTAATATATTTTTTTTGCCTGTCCTGTTCATTGGCCTTGTTGCATTTTTGTCTAATTTTTTGCCACCAAGTGGTTCCTTCACCCTTTCGTTTTGCTGCCATTACTCCTACGATTTGAACCTCCACTCCGTGCACTGTCATAGAACCTTAATTTATAACCACACCAATTCGTGCAAAACCAGGAGGCATCCATGTGAATGAAAGTTCAACGTAGAACAAATACTTTTGTATTTGCTTGCCAGGGTAATTTGCATGCGTTTGGTTGTACATGTACTGGGATCTCTCACCTCCGTACTCCTTTCACCTCCTGTCTTTGTAAGACTGGTTTAGTTGATTTCACTGCAGATTTTTGAACAGTGATTAACATCGTGTCTCCTTATCAGGAAGACCTTGACATTGGTGCAAATCGTATAATAGTCCAGATCTGTGCATGTATGGCTGGGTATCTTTTATAAACATGTCTGTCATGTCTGACACTGCCTGCCTGCAGATGATTAAACTCTTCATAGCAACTTGAAATGACACGAATTTCGTCATCGCAAATGTTAATTTGCGACACATGAAATCGTGCTGCGAAGGCGGAAACTAATCCAAGTTCGGTAATCCATAGCATAAAACTAATCCTGGTGGGTCCGTAAATCACATTCAGGCGACCGTAGAGGTGAGAACGAACGAGTTAGCGAATTTCACATGTCTGACAGGCCTACATGTACGGTCACACTTATTCTTGTCTGTTTGATGTGCATTTTGGGCTGTTTTTATCCAAGTTGTTTCTTTGGAACAGTCCTGGCCTAATCTCAAATAATTTATGTGCTACCAAAATCTTCTAGCTTTTCATAAACACATGGCCATGTATGCATTCTGTACCCATCAGACGCCCTGGCACCCATCCCTCTTCCCTCCACATATAGGATAGGCTTATCTAATAGGTATTTTGTCCCTTCGGGGTAGGTCATGCAGTACATGTACCACTCTCATGGATGACGCTTCTCTCCTTCAGCTGTTTGGATTCCGTTGTTCACCATTTAGCAACATTAGCCCAGTCCCAACTGGTTTGCTCAATCCCCATCGTCACCCTCGCTTCGAAATCTGATGCTGAACATACTTAAACATGTACGGATTACCTATTGTTTGTCATGTTTCCAAAAAGGATTTGTTGCATGGTGATGTTACAAATGTAGAACTGCAAAGGTGTTCACACTGCTTTGACTTGGCTCATCTTGTCATGTTAGCATACGCTGCAATTTGCTGCTGTTCAAAATGTTAAAGAACAATTAACATTGTCTTTTTATTGAACACAACCAGCTTCTTCACTTGGTATTCTGGGGAACTATACTTGACTCACTGGATGCACTGTTAATCCCATCATTGCACAGGTTTTTTTTATTGGGATGCAAGGACTTTTCTCCCCAAATGCACGATATCACGGTGTACATGTACATGTAGCCTACTCTTGTGTTAAATAACTGGTCCGAGAGGATTTAGGGTCCGAATGGATTTTAAGGTTCTTGAACGGTGTTTTTCTGCGAAAACTAGTGCGTGCAATGAGGAAGCAGAAGAGCAAACCAGAAACAATATTATTTAGTGAGGTTGATTTGGGCCAAGATTTCTATCGTCTCCACCCTTGCTTTCTGTTGAGTGGATGCTCTACTTTTTTTGGAAATTTTAGACAAAAGCCAATTTCGACCGATTTACCCATTGGTGGGCCCAACGAATACAGACGTACATGTATGAACTGGGAGCGAGGTAAATGCACCCTCGTTAGCGCACAAAAAAGCAAGGGTTTTGAATGCACATTTATAGGAGGGCATTATATTTAGTTCACCGAAACGGGAACCGATAAAAAATGGAGCATTCGGTCGTCTAGCTAGCTACGGGGACGTGTTTTACTGTCGTCAAAACGGTTTTCTGGTTGCTCCCAAATGACACCTCGCGAATTTATTGTCAGTTTTGTCTCATTAGGAGATTTGCATCAAAAGTTGCATGACGTTAACACAGTTTGGTCGGAGCTGTCACTCACCTCATGAACAATATTTTACGTAGGCCTATACATGTATCTATAGTCAAATCAACGAGAGAAGACAAAAATGGCCGCCGTTCAACCAATAGGATGCCATTTCCTGTTTGCGATT